>DWQX01000683.1:0-37804 GCA_018245475.1 Pharmacophagus antenor
ATATATATATATATCAATAAATTATATTTTTCTATAATTTATTTATAGTATAATATTTAATAAACTAGTTGCTCGCAAAATAGTACCGGATATAAACGCTACTGTTTATTTTTAAATGTCTTGTGTTAATGTTAAGAAGACAATAAAGGTAATTGTAAATTTTCATGACTTAATTCATTCAAACGCTTTAAGATAAGTCATTTGGATATTATTGGATTATTAGTATTTGAATTTTTAATTTAAGTCTGAACTTAATTTCATTAATTCATTCAGTTAAGTTTTATATTTATACGAGTACATAATAAAGTGAAATTTATAATATGTATAACACATCACTGGTAATACATCAGAATATATTAAAAAAAGCTATGAAATTAAAAAAGAATATTTTGTGTATAAAAACTGTGATTTTTATTGAAACAATTACAAAGAATCATCTTACATTTAGTTTTTAGTTAAATTTACTTTACTTACTAAATTTACATTGCATTCTATTGCAGCCGATTCCAGCAAAGAAGTGGGAGGTGAACACATTGAATTCCACAGTCTAGGTAATAGAAATTGTATCTTTATTTACAATAACTAATTTACGGCTCAGCAAAACTATCATGATATTGACTTTGTTACAATTGTTGGTAACAAATACTTTTTTTATTGAACTAATCCAATTCATACTAGCGCAGACCTGACAACTATATTCGCTTGTGATTTGATCACTCTGGCAATAGCATCTGTTGGTTTGATTTTCAATCTACGTGTTTATAAGATATATTTGTAGTAGCTAGTAATGAGTAGGTAAGATAGGGTTGATTTTTTCGTTAACTACCTCAAAAAATCACAAAAGAAAAGAAATTTATTAGAATTGTCATACGCGTAATAGAGTAGTTTAACATCGTATGAATTTAAGGTCAAATGCAATCCTATTGTTGGTAAAAAATAGGCAACATTTCCTGTCCTAAAATCTCAGTTGCTGTGAATAGTCAGTTTTCACTTCCGCTACATTTCACAGACGTCTTAGCCATTCATTATCAGCTACTATCTAGTTTCTCTTTAAAAGTCAATTAGCTTTTTGCCCTGAGTCCGATGAAGTTGTTATGGTCGTTATTAAGAGTAACAGCAGCATTGTTCTAATGTAGATTCTGTGAAAGAGAATGGCGAACTGGTTTCGAGATTGGAGCAGCATGCATCGGCAGATGCGCTATCGGGACAAAAGCCACAAGTCCACGCTCAAGCTCAACTGGACGTACCTGCTGAAGGTGTGCACCAAGTACTGGTACAAGACGGGTCCCAGGTCAGCGTTATGGACGCCACCGTACCTACTACGGTTGCTAGCGAAGAGCAAACTACCAAGGTAATGTGTAAACTTCTATCTTTATACTGTATATTTCTTTAGTTATTAATGTATGTAGACAAAAAATATTTCAAGTACTACCTCAATCCATCTCTACTCCACCTCAACTTATTAAATCAGCTGTACGTATTGTAAAAAAATACTTTTTAAATGAAATAAAAAGAAACTATCTATCGTGCCACGATAAAATGTATTTTTGGCACTCTACGCTCACCAGACTGGAAAATTCACACGTATATGATCGTAAAATCAACTCTGTGTGTTTAAAAAAACACCAGATATCCAATAATAACCATATACCATCGAAGCATTGAGATTATAATTATTATTATTAAAAAAGGTAATTATAAAGATGTCATGTCTCGACAAAAATATTAACCTTTTGTCATTATCGAAAAAAGACGTCTGTAAAATGAACACATAATGCCTTTAGTAAAATTTAATATTAATTGTTTTCTCATAAAATAAAGATTAACACAAGAATATTTTAAAAAGGCTTAATCGAGGTTATGATTAAATAGGAATATCGGATGTCGGAATGTTAGTTGTATGAAGCAACATTCATAACCTATTTATCAAACTGATGTCGGGGGTTTATTGTCCATCTCCGCGCCGTTGTGGTCAGCACTAACCATTATACCTACGATCTCATAGTAGTTCTAGAATATTCCATAGCTATACTTGTAGGTATTATCCGATTAAATTCCATCGTTACATGATTGTTCACTGAATCATATGCTTAACTGACCGTTGTTACTCACTAGTCTAAACCAGAATTTATTGAAGATAACTGTAGTTGGCCGAGTATTAAATTCGTATTTCCTGTTTGTATCTGTGACCTATATTCAGTGTCCATTTGTTTTTATTAAGTCCATAACTGTACATTGGAAGTGTGGGTTGGTATATTGTGGTTAATACAAGTATTATGTTCATATTGTACTGTGTTCGGAATATAATTGTAGTTAAATGTCCAAGTTTCATAAAAAGTTATGTAGACGTTGTTTATTTTGAAATATTCAATAAAATTAAAATGGTTTTATTAAATAAGGGGAATAATTTTCTTAGCCGTTACTAGGACGTCTTTCGATTGTATATTTAGAATAGATGCGGTAGGCCTTAGAAATAGTAGTTATTCTATTTCAGTTTTCAATAAAAGGATAGGGGATATTTACTACATTATGTACAGGGAAGGATGGATATATCACTTTTCTTCAATTATGTACTACAGGATAAAGTATGTACTTTGTTTTAATTCATAATTAGAAACAGGAATTAAACAAATTAGAAAGTATTCTAGGCGACCACAACACACTATCTACGAGCTCATGTTTACTTAACTTCAGATAAAAATAGAGACAAATAAAACTATGGATGCTTTTAATATCTTCATAGACTATGTCTAACAAAGAATTTATCTCTGGCATTATTATATATAGCA
Source organism: Pharmacophagus antenor (assembly GCA_018245475.1). Taxonomy (NCBI): domain Eukaryota; kingdom Metazoa; phylum Arthropoda; class Insecta; order Lepidoptera; family Papilionidae; genus Pharmacophagus; species Pharmacophagus antenor. The sequence goes on from DWQX01000683.1 coordinate 2,790, forward strand.
ACATTTAAAGAAATATTTTTTATACTTGTAAATTTATTATTATCTCTGTTATTCTTTTGTTGTTAAAATATTAATTTATTTTTTATATGTAGGTGTTCCATGGTGCGGCACGTTTGGTTCAGCCCGGTTCTGCCACAAACAACCCGTCCAATCACCCGCCAAACCACTCGGCCGTTCGACGCGCCTTCAACGCTGACATGACAAAGGAGACCAAGAACAACGTAAATTTTAATTATTGTTAACACCTTGAATTGAAATGTCCAGTCGAGGTTATCGTGAACTTTCCAATACTAATTATGTTCTTATATGTAAAATATCTTACATATAAAAATAAACATGATGAAAGTACTAATAACAAACCATTTGATCAACGAAACCGTAAGTTTCTATATTAACATCTAATATATCGAGCCTTCTTAAAACTAAGAAAATTAAATTGTCTACCCGAGCGGTGCTCACAGAATATAAATTGCAGTTTAACAGGTTGAAGAACAAGCAAGATGTTGTACTGGTAGTGAGTCCATAGGGTGTAAAGAAGAATAGTAAGAAAATACGTCTGCCCATGACAATGATGTGGTACAACAAATAGAGCGAAGTCACATTGAGTTATTTGCTCTTAGAGTTAAAATGATACATATGGTTATAAACGTAGAGAACAAATTTCACTGCGTCCTTTCGAATGTCAAATACAATATTTGCACAACGAAATAGGTTCTGTGATTGTACTTACCTACGTGCTCCGTACGTCCTTCGACGATAAAGAGTTATAAAATGAAAAGTTACAGTAAACGGTAAAGAATCGAAAATTATTATAATGTCCTTTACACTATTATTGCTTTTACATATATTATAAAATGGTAATAGATAGATAGATAGCTCTTCGCGCTATACAACTCTATGATGTGGGTTCAATGCCCGTCGAGCTTGAACTTCCTGTTAAGGGAAACGTTAGAAAACCGACGTGTAAAAAGAGCAATTGCTTTAGAGGAAATTTCGACATCTACCAACACACAGCGGTTAATTAATACATTTACTCTCCTTATTAATACTTTGAGTAGGAAGGCTGTTATTCCCAGTAGTGGGAATATATGGAGTAGTGTGTGCACTGTGTACATGGTCAGTTAATCTAAATAATTGATATATGAACATCTTGGCTCCGACCTTAATAAGCACTCCATACAATATTGTATCGATCTGTCCCCTAGTTAGTTCCAGTTTCAGGCTCCTCTTAGTAGGTTACCAGGTATCCAGGTCAGGCGTCCGATGCACAGAACAATGGAAACGTATTTCTCGTACGAACTCTCTTTTATATCGAGAATATTAAAAAAAAGTATAAAATGTACTCAGGGAAACACGCGACGTTGTTAACCGCTTGAAGAGTACTTTTTGGATTTCGTTAATTAATTTTCAGAGCACCCGCTTCATTTTTAATTTCTTTTTATTTAAATCTTTTGATATTATCATAATTTTTTTATATTGCCCGTTACATTTTATTTTTTATTTTGTAAAACAAATTAAAAAGTAATGCCTTTTGTAGCTTTGTTTACGTTTAAATAATATTTTTTAATACAAAAAAGAATTTAATTATCACAGACTAACAACAAAAATATGTTAATGACAATAGAAGATAAAGAAAATAGATTAGATCTCGTTTAAGAAACTGAATTAAAATGATGAAATAAACAAAAGGAAATGTGTTTACAGCAATAACACAAAAAAAACAGCTGTTTTATATGCATAGTATTATTAATAGTATTTATAAAAATGAACTATAAATAATACTACTACTACTAAAAATACAACGAACGTGTTGGTCTTTTTTTATTCACCTGTGGCTTGATCTTTATTTCACATGAGCTCACAGTGAGCTCGTAGAGGGTGAAGCGTGTTCGCCCAGAATACTTCTTAATTTCATATGTATGACTACTGGAACACAACAATGCTGTTATGGCGGCTGATTGACATTGAGCGTGGTAGCTAACTATACGAGCACGAAAAACCTTACCACCATGCGAATATTATTGTAATTACTAAATTGGACATTCAATAAATATAACAGTTTTACGGATCTAGTAAAATTGTAGTAAAGGTTATATTCCTAAAAAAAATAACTACACAATGCCCTAAGTATTGTACTAGGCTTAACATAGTCCAATTTACCAGGACATGTTTTATCACCTTCCCAATTCTTATAAGAGACATAACCGTGGTCGTCGGTAAATCGTAAATTTAGGTAGCCGAGTTTACGACTCAGCCTTTGTCAATGTAAAATCCGTAAGCACGCCAGTAAAACGTAATGCTGGAGACAGCTGCATGCGTGAAAACATTCTGCTGTGGTAATAACGCAGTGTTCTTTGCTAATTACTCAACTTTTGGCGATGGGGTACTAAATATACGCTTGAAAGTGTTCTTATTTCCTTTTACAAATTATACAAGTGTTTGTACTATTTGTACAAATTGACATATCTATGTTTTTTTTTTAAATATGAAAATGTAAATAATTCTGACTAATAATCGGATTTAAAGTTATAAACTTATCACAAACATATTTCATCTATTGATCATTTAGTGATTTATGCGACCAACAAATATTTATGTACTTGAAGACCTTTTTCTGTAAGTTCTGATTTAACATAATATTTGTATATTATGTTTATGGCAGAGATCAAAAACTAATTAATCAATCATTGATGTCCGTTGCATTGATTAGATGGCGAAGAGATAACCTCGACATGCATTAGCGGTGCATTAATCATTTGATGTCTGTCCATCACCATCATCCTGTCACAATGAAAATATATTCATTCATTTTCTCTACAATAATATCTATTTCATATTAACAGTTTCGCATATAATTATTGTTTTATTCGTTCATTACTTGCAGTACATGTTTTTAATCATAACTTGCAGGAGTTTACTAAATAAATTATGTTAAAATGCGAATTAAATTCACATGTCTAATTTAACTTTACCTTGATTACTGAGATATATGTGTATAGGTTTATTTTCAGTTTATGAATCTGATTCTAGCTATTTTTAGAACGTAAACAATTATCTTTTTCTTATATATTGAATCATAAGCACAAATTGATCTATTTTTACCACGATTATCACAATTTTTATTTGTAATCTCTGTCAATACTAATACTATTTTCTGAACATTTTAAGTAGTATGTACTTTTTAGTCCTCATTGTGTTTTAATTATTTGATTATAAAACACTGTAAAATATTTTTATATCCATGCAATTTTCTTTTATTAAAACTATTGTTATATATCATCACTAGATTGAACGGTCACTCGCTCTTCGTTACTAACTGCATTACGGACAAATAGGGAATCGTGTATAACATTAAAAGCAATTGCTTCCCGCTGTTATTCGTTGGTATGTCATAACTAACAAGAATCGGTGCCTCCCTTGACTCCCGTGTGCCATTTCAGTTTATGTTACGTGTAAAATGACAGGTGTTCGCGTATTTACGAATTCAGTGGTAAAATATAGAGATACATTTTATATCAAATGTATGAGTATTTTTAACGACAACTCACGACTTATATTAAACGTATAGCTCCTTGAGATATACCTACATATGTTAAGCTTAGAAAGTAAATGTTTGCTCCCTTAGTATTTCAGGATTGTATTTGATATAACTTCAAAGACAATTTTGTAATACTCAGCGAGCCGTAGTCACCCAACAAGAAATTGATTTATAACGTCTGGCTTTTACTTTACCTTCTTCAATTCTTTAAATGATACATTTATAATGGCTAATGGCGAATATTTTCGTTAAATGCTATTCGGAAAATGACATTATCTTCTCTCCCAGATGGACCATTATTCTTCGTATGCTGGTGTGCAGTATTCACCACTTGATATGGCTGAATACGTATTCTGGACAGGCGACGAGCGCGGCGTAACAACAGCCATTGAGGACTTCCTTCAAGAAGGAATGGTGTGTATTCACAGAAATATGGCTGAGTGGCTTGCATAGTAATACTGTGTTCCCTGGTTTGATTCCGGGGACACGTAGAAATTTCGTTAGTTGTAAGGTTTTAATTAGCTACCACCCTCAGTGTCATACAGGCGTAAATGGTGAAGCATGCTTGCTCAGAGCACTTTTGTACTCACATCAATTACTACTGGAATATAGCAACACAGTTATGAGGGCTTATTGACATTGAGACGGATAGCCAGGCATGGCATAGGGCCGCGGAATGAGACCTTGAATCGGTGGTCAAAAATATATCCATTTAAAAATTTCTGAAATAATACCAAAAAAAAGAAAGCAATTTAAAATGTGCTTGTACAAAGCAGAGAACTACATTTTTTTTCTTTTTTAGATGACAAAAGAAGAAGCGATAAACTTCCTGCAAGAGATCAAGTTCAACATCGACTATCTGCGCGCTCACTACTCGCAGAAGGCCGCGGAGGAGAGCACACAGCAGGAGAAGCTGAGGAACATGCTGATGGAACAGAACGCTAAGGTAAGCTTAGAAAGAAATATAATAAGCCCGCATGGCGAAGGGTTACGTATTATAAATGCGAATAAAATCGCGTTCCTTGTATTATTTTGCTTTTATAATTTTACTTATTGCTGACAGACAGACGGAAAGGTTTTTCATCCTTTGGGTACGGAACCTTGATAAGCCGTCATCCGCTCACTTCTTTGAGTGTTGTAAATTTATTTCTTAAAATTAATCTCCCTTCTGTATGTGCTCTTTTTCACCTCTACGTGTAGGGAATTACAGAAAAACCTTTCTTTTCTGCATATATATGCATCACAAATAAAACACTCCAAATTTTATATCTATACGACCGTTGGTTTGGACTGTAATTTGATATATAGGTCACTTTTCCTTTTCCTCCTGATCAGCCCGCAACACGGAAATAGACAATGTTCAGGTACAGGCAAGCCTAAACATAAAATATTCTGACAGTCCCCAGGGACTGTCATAGCAACCAACGTGTGAAACATATTGAAAATAGATTCGATTAGAAAAAATACATCAAGTTTCCAAGGGTATAACTAACTCAATAACTTCTTCAAACTCTAGAAAGTACATGAAATATTCAACTCTACAAATAAGTCTATGATCGCTATAGATGGCGAAAAAATAAAACAAAAAAATATCCTTATCATATTGAGAACCCTGCATTATTTTTATAAGGATAGAAGTTATATAGAAAAATTAGGTAATTAAACACGAATATTAATATTATAACATAAAGTGTCCAAAATGTATAATTGCAGTTCCAACTTGTTATTAATATGAAACGTAATTAAATTAAAGTTAATTAACCGTTAATTACAACGGGAGGAACCTCTAATTTTAATGCTAATAGTATTACTTAACTGCGGCCTTAATGAATTCCTAACTCACAAGACTGTACAACGCAAGCTTAATTAATTCCACCCTTCACGAATTGCTGCAAATTAATGAATTGTCTTTTTAGGGCCGTTTAATGTTATAATTAAAAAGGATAATTCCAATAGGAGGCATTTTTTCGTTATCGGTTAATTTCATTACATTTCGTATGTAGTTAGCGTAATTAATGATAGTTGTGGGTAGTAAATTGGTAAGTAGCCAGGCGGGTCTGAAAATACATAATCATCATTCAAAATCTGTCACTTAAGTGTGTGTAGACCCAGATTTGAATCAGGGTACTCCACATCACAATACGATGTAAACACTAATTAACATTGAATATAAATCAAATAGTACGTACGGGTTTGACAGAACTAAGCCTTAATTAAGCTTCAGTCGGGTTTAGATTCCTCTTAATTACTGACCATATCGCTTCGATCAATCTAAGATATTATATTACAATATGTACTGATGTACATTATTACGTTGTTTTTATTTTTATCAGCAATGTGTTTTTTATCAACACTTGACCTCAATTTCACATGATGTTAATGTGTGAAGCGTGCTCTTCTAAATCTAAACAGGTTACTCAGCAATCATAAAAAAATGGTTTGTTTCTGCTATTACACTCATTTTATTTCATTACTGAAATTTTTACATAATTAAAAATAAAATTTTCAATGATACACGTAACATTCACTGTATTTTGGGAGAGCACGCTTCACCATCAAATTTATTATCATTTAACATCATATGAAATTGAGGTTAAGTACAGTAACCAGTGTTTTAATAACAAATTTAGATTTGTTTGTTAAATTGGATAATTTTGTATAATCACATTTGATCGTCATGAATGTAACTAGAATACATTTCACAAGGCACCCTCTACTGTAAACAACTGTTAAGAAATTCAGCGGTGTTTCCTTTTTTTGTGATTGTACTCACATTATTTTAGAAAAAATAAAATAAATTGTAAGAAAAGCACTTTGTGAAAAAAAAATGTATAATTTATGTAGTGATGCCGGCAATAACATGCTTTATCGTTTAAGAAGACTTAATTCTTTGCGATCTCTTCCATGCGTCTATAGTTCATACCAATATTTACGATATGATTTTTTTGGTGTTTGTGGTTATGACAAACAGAATTAAACGACAATGAATCAATTTACTAGGAATTCATTATCTGTTAAATTATTTTGCTCATGCAGTGTGCTCACCTTTTTCAATGGGCGCGAAAATCAAAATAGTTACAAAGTAGATAATAGTTAGAAAACCTGACGGGTTACGCTCTTGCACAAAAACCCGGGACAGCCGCAGGTTGAGTATAGTTTGGTTCATACAATTCGCTTGCAGGACTATCAATACCGTGGCGGCGTACAGTCGCTGCCGTTCTCCGGCGGCGCGTCCAAGTCGTGGGAGCTCAGCAACAACCTGCTGTCGCCGGCGATGCCTGCTCCTGGTGACTTCAGGCCCGAGCCCGTCAAGAGGACCTACGACCCAATGCTGCAGACCAACATCATCAGTGAGTTATTTTTTTATCAGTTATGAGCTAACATTTGACCTCGATTTCACCTGATGTTTAGTGATTATGACACCATAGACGGTGAAGCGTGCTCGCCCTGAATACTTCTGGCCCTGACATGTATGACTGCAGGAACCCAACAATGCCGTTATGGCGGCAGATTGACATTGAGGATGGCAGCTAGGCGGGTTTCAAAAATTCTCCTTCCATCTAGGCTCATGTTAGAGTAGCCTGGAAATGAAACTCGGCACCGAGATACAAGGGAAGTGGTAAATAACAGCGCTGTAGGAAAGCAGTCTTTTGAGGCCACATTTATTTGTTTTAATTGCCCTGAGAAGTTAGGCGTGACAGTTTTCAACATGTCAATAGTGGAATTAAATGTTTGCCAAGTGCCGATTGTTTTGGATTTCATTTCTTCGGTTGTTGTAAAGGAAGGAAGTGCAGGATACATTTTATATCTGAGAATTTTCGCTATCATTTACGAAAACCTGTTCAGCTATTTAAAAACATCAACTTCATTTTGCATTAACATGGCTTCAAGGTTCTTGTTTAGTGATTAATAATTCAAATTGTACGCCATGTATTCGGTCGTTCTTATAGGCACGTCTGACTACGACCGCGACAGCAACATCGTCACCGAGGAGGAGTACGAGGAGATGATGGAGAAGCTGCGGGCTGCCGACACGCTGTACACGGAGTACACGCTCGAGGAAATCATTTACCAACTAGCGAAGGTGAGTTTAAAATAACACTGATAGCCTAAACAGTAAACTGTTCAATGACGTAACATCATCGCTGTGTTGTAACAGTCATACATATTAGAGATATAGTATCGGATGAGCAAGCTTCATCATCTAAGTCCTCACCACTTAAAATATGACATCCAGTGTTGAAGATGATGAAGAGTGATGAAGCTATGCCAACGAATTTGAAAAAAATGGTACACCATTCAAAATCAACTAATTATGTGGTTCCGACATCAGAGACCTACGTGTTATAACGCGAGCCACGGAATTCAAAAGGTGATCACCGATCGTCATATTTCCATTTGCATATCTTAATTTAAAAAAAAACAAATGTCACTGTTACAGATGATGTTCTCACAGTCGTTATCGCGCGACCCGGCGAGCGCCCGCGCCGCCGCGCAGCGCTTCATGGCTTTCCTCGAGCTGGAGGCGGAACGCGGCCAACTCTCGCGCACCATCGAGAAGAAAGTGCTCGGTGAACACCTTATTATTAAATCTTATTGATTTAGTAGTCAATTGAAGATCGAAACCTCCGCATTTTGTTACTTTACTCTTTAAGATGAGTAGGTCGGAATTGTTCACGGTGAATAATATTCTCGTTTGAACGTAAATATTTTATTTAACAAACGTCTTCACGTCTACATTAACCGTTTGCTTTGTCTTTGATCGACATTCGATTACCGACTGTACTTTCATATACACTAGTCTCTTTCACTTAAGTCTGTGTTCTGTTTTCCCCGAGTATAATGACGGTACTACACTAATTTTATACTCATTGTGTACTTGATTACTATACCCATAGTAGGCATAGCTCTTAATCTTAGCCATAGGTTTTAATCGTAGTTATACGTTATAGTCGTATAAGTATTGTAAAAAAAAAAAATCGATGTAGGAACCAAAATAAGTATTTTTAAAAATATTTGTCTACCTGTATCAAGGGTATGCCTGCAGGGCAAGCCCGAGCTCTACTATATATACATATGTATATATTTATACATAAGTATATAAAGATGTATGCATCTCCATATAGAAAATATTAATATTAGAGGCGATATTTGTATTTTTTTATTTTCATTATTGCGTTTTATAATCTGAAGAAATTGTGATTGATAGGATTGTACGAGAGTACCGCCACTGGTCTAAATGTATCTTGTTGCATCATGCCAACTAATCAACGATTTTTAATGAAATTTTTGTAATAATAGTTTATCGTAGCAGCGTAACTGTACAACGGATTTTAATCTAGTTTAATTAGAATTAATAAGTGACTGAATTGGATAATTTGTTCAACCGTTTCCATATTATTAGAGTTTTTCTAGATTATATATTTTTAAAACACGCATGTAAATATATTCTCCGTTTATAATGTAAGAGATAATTATGAACGTCTTTGTTTCCAGACGTTATGATCGCAGCACTGACGGATACAATTGGCGACCACCCCGAGCTCCTGCAGGCAAAGGATGGACTTCCATTGAGTCCAGCAAATCGGTATATATTTTCGACTTCTATGTAATTTAAGCATTCGAGTGGCGGTCGTGAACAGTGCAGGATCGATTCATGTGAACATTTGGGAGAGGCCTATGTTAAGCAGCACGCATTTGTTGGTTGATGATAATAATGTTATTTTATGTAACAATATTTATATTTGCGACTGCCTATTATTATGCCAATAGCAGAGAAGCTTTTAAAATTAAGTTTTTATGAGCAACTGAAAGTAATTAAACGATTGTCCATTAAATGTGAATGTACAAATCTTATTTAATGAAGAAATGTTGAGTTTTTTAATGTTTATATTTATGTAGATTGATGCATCAATTTCTGGAGGCCAGTTCATCGGAACCGAGCATGTCCCGCGCCATTCTTGCTGCGTACAAGGACGAACTCCTCAAAGGACCGTCTTTACACAAACTAGGATTCCCAGAAAGAAACTAATTTATTAACACTTATTTTAATCACACATTTTATGTGCCATTTACGTATTTAAGATAATCTTTAGTTTTAAATATTTAAGTAAACATTTATGTTTAGCATTACAAAGTTATATCCATTTATAACTAAGCAAATTTCTACTATTATTTTGAAATAAGCCAATGAAACATGTTTGTCTATGCAAACCATTTTTATATTATTACTACTATCGTAGGTACCTGAAAATTATGTTAACCGATATAGATGTCTTGATATTTCTTTTGTAAAAATAACTAAAGTAAGCATTGCCTCTAAATAATTTCCACATATTCATCGTAACTAGTTGTAATAAAATTATAACACTGTTAATAAAATATTCATATTTATTTATCGATGTCCATTATAACGCTTCAATGACAATCGATTATTAATCTTCAATCGCTTCAATATTGCAAGTTTTAATTCAAAAAAATTCTCAACACGTAGAAATATTATACACGTTAAATGCCATACGGTTAAATAACGTATTATTAAAACATAATTATAGTTGGACAAATATTACTTCATATTTTTCTACCAATCTTCTTGTATTAGACATAAGTCATGTGCAATTGTCTATTCTAATGAAATTTCCACGTCTTCCTTGATGTCTACAGTTTTAACTAAAGACTTTATTTTGATATGTATTTTCATGTTTACGTTAATTTAAACAACATTGACTACACTTTATTATTTATTTAGTTGATTTACTAAACATGGACCTATATATTTTAATCTTTAAAAAACATTCATAAAAGCAAATAATACATGGAAACTAATCAGTTGTGGTCTGAAAGTCTTACGTTATTACGTTGTCAAAGCATATCGTCAATCTTTGCTTCAACAGATTATAAATTAAAAATATTCTATTTTTGATTAACATTTCATACGTGAAATGTACCTAAATTTCAAAATATGCTGGTTTGATAATGTATAGAATTCTTTTTTCAACAATTTTATAAAAATATATCTGGATTTGAAGTTGCATATCAATAACATATCAAGTCAATAAAATAACATGATCACTTTTAGGATTTATAACCAAAATTATTCCTTAACAGACATCTATAAAACAGCTAATAAGGGTTAAACAATTGCACATTACTTGTTTGACCTTTCTACTTCTTTATAACATAAAAGCTATGTATTTTCCATGAAAATAATTTAGAGATAATCTTATATAAACATCCATGGCATCTATACCATTTGGTAAATTATAGCGCTATATTAGAGATCAGCGAAATTTATTATATTTGTAATATTCTTTGAAATATATTGTGGATTTAATAAAAAAAATACTAAACAACGATGTTTTATTTAACTCCCCTTTGAAATTTTACACTTATGGTTAAAGAACTTATTTCTTTACTTACAAAAATTCAATCCCGGATTCTCTAATTGACTAATCTAATAACGCACAGCCTAAACCACTGGTCTTAGAGACATGAAATTTGGAAGTGTTTTCTTTGTTATCCATTAAGAAATTGTTTTTTGTAATTCGTCCTTTAAGTAAGGGGGAGGTAGATATTTCTATGTAACCTTTGTTTTCTGAACCTAAGTCTAGAGAATTGGTAGGTACTGGAGATAGATTAATCTTAAAATTAAATAAAAAATTACCGTTTTAAAAAGCAGGTGCGTGACCGCTAGTAAAAACTACTATTTAAAAAAAAAGTATAGAATGCAAGTTAAAGATATAAATGAATATTCAGATTCAGTGTAAACATATTTAATACTTCTAACTATTACAAACTTGATAAAGGTGGAAAAGCATTTTGTTTGCTTACAACAACTTTCTTATGCTGATAAGAGATATACCCCTTTATCTTCCCATCATATATAAGGTTAGCTACAATACATTGCGTTTCATCTGCATCCACATCCTCTTGACCCATTATTTGCAATGCTGCTTGGAAGCTTGCAATTTCAATCTGGTGTGTATTTTCCAATAAATAAACCTTTCTGAAAAGATTTCTATATGCAATTATTTTTAGTTTCTCCACAATTAAGTAAATGCCAGCTTTAATAAAGAAACTTTCATGTTCATCCATGACTTGGTCAATACCTCGTAAATTACCTTCTTTCACTGCTGAAACTAAGTCCCAAAATTCCATAAATTCATACTTTTCAAGCAATGTTTTAGATGGCATGAAACCCAACAGCATTTTAACTGGTATGAGGTATGTTAAGATCAATCTTTTGTTTTTGTTGCTCTTCCTATGGCAATTGTTAAATGCAAATGACAAATACTGATCAGCCGTTTTGTAATCAGAATCAAAAGTTGCTTTTCGTCCAACAAAGTACTTGTACGTAATTTGCTGGGCTAATGGAAACTGGTCTTTAAACGGTGAAGAATCAACTGCTCTTATTAATGGTTTACATAAATGAAGTTTATTAATTTGAAAGTAAATTTTAAGCAGCTGGTTCACAAGGTTCAATATTCCCAATCTCTTTGTGTCATTGTCAGAAGACCTATTGTCTGCTGCACAAATTCTGAAGCACGCAAGAAGACTCTCTGCTGCTTTTTCTAATATTTTACCATCACTTTGAGCTGTAACAATTAAAAGTATATTAGTAATTAAAAACTACAAGACTGAAACAAAATTGTGAATATAGTAGATACATATTAGAAAGTTATATAGTATAAGAAGAGATTAAAACCTGAATTTTCAAAAATGCTCTTAATTTCAATGTTTTACACACATAATGTGTGTTTTACACACATGTGTTAAATTCCATGGGGGCCAAAACTAAAAGTACAAAGTTTTGATATAAGTCACTGTCATCACTATTTCAATATTAACGTAAAAATTGGGTTGTTCCATAATTAATGTTGTTATTTCTTATAGATGGTTCAAACTGCATATTTCATATAGTTGTGATTGCATGGCTTACATTATTATATATTGTTTTATAGATTAGAACTTAGATTATCTTCACTTAAAGCTTAATTTGTTAAAGCTGGCCATCATTGGTAAAAAACCAAGTTGGTTAAAAATTAACCTCTACACGCCTTTGACCACATTCGAGTCTGTGTACGTTTAGTTTTGCATTTACAGTTAATTGACATTAATATGTCGATTAAAATCTTTAACATATATTTTAATATTTCTTTATTTTCAGTTACTCAACCACCGATGAAAATTAATAGGTTTTACTAGAAATTTAGAATTTATTTATATTTCTATTTTGATTAAAAATTATCCCTAAAGAGGTTAAGTTGAAATGGACAAACAAAGAAAGCATTATTATCATATTAATTGTTTTACTTCCGAAAAGGCAAAAATGCAGTGCAAGCTCGGAAAAAATTTTGTGAAGTCTTTGTTAAAGACTGCCTTACTGAACACCAGTGACAGAGTTGGTGTAATCGCTTTCGCTCTGAAAATTTTAATATGCAAGATGCACCATGTAATGGTCGTCCAATCACTAGTGATGACGACAAAATAAAAGCATTTATCTAAACTAACCATCGTATGACAATTAGAGAGAGCGGAAAAGCTCGATATATCAAATTCGACCGTTTATTCGCGCTTATAAAACCTGGTTACGTAAACAAACTCCATGTTTAGTTTCCTCACTATTTAAAGGAAATCTATCTAACCAAACAAATTAACATATGCGACCTCCTGCTGAACCGTAACCAAAACTATCCATTTTTAAAAAGAATTATTACATGTGATTAAAAATGGATTATTTATGATAACGTAGTCAAAAAACGATCATAGACCAAGCAAACTGAGCAACCATAATCAGCATCTAAAGTCAATAGTTACCAAAAGAAGATTATTTTTTCTGTGTGGTGGGATTACAAAAGTATTTATTTGACTGTCTACTGTGTTCAACTATCAAAATTGAACAAACAAATTAAGAAAAAACACTCAGAATTGATCAATCATAAAGGTGTTTCATCATGATAATGAGAGCCCCATACCTCTATGAGAGCATAATTGGGAAGTGATGCCACATCCACCCTATAGCCCTAACTTAGCACCATCAGATTACCAATTGTTTCTCTCTCTTTAAAACAATTTGAATAATAGAATTTTTGATTTCAATCAAGCTGGTAAAAATGAGATGGACCAGTATTCCGCTTCTAAAAATCAAGGTTTCTTTGAATGGGGATTTTTTAACATACCGAAAGGTGGCAAAAGGTCAGGCAACAAAATGGTAAACATATCATTGATTTATGTTTTTAGTTAATATAAATAAATTAACATTAAAAGTTTGAAAAAAAAACAACATCAATTATCATACAACCCAATAACAGAGTAAGTTCAAGACTCAGTACATAAAATAAAAGCAGAAAGTTACATCAATATACTATCATATAATTTGTTGATAAACAGAAAATTAACTTTTTTTATATAGGAAATGAGCTATCTTTATTTAATCTGATGTTAAGTTACAGTAAGGTTATAGATGCTCTCATTTATTACTGCTGGAATATAGCAATGTTATTATGGCGGCAGGTTGAGATGGAGGGTGGTAGCTAGCTAGGTGGGTTCGAAAAACTCTATCACCATCCTGACTACGATTTTTGTAGCTAGGGAAATGAACCCGAGACCTCTGTGTTACGAGGCAAGGGAATAAACTAATGCTCTAAGGAGGCAGAAAAAAAATAAACATCTTCTATTATATAAATAATCATCTTACAATTGCATGCCTCTGCCTTCTGGGCGACCAGCCTCAGGTCTAAGCATGCAGTGTACATCAATGGCAAGGTCCAGTTTTCTTCCTTCTGTATTTGTAGTAACTTATTAACTGCAGCTACACATACACTCTGACTTTCATAAGCCTCCATGTAGTCCTTATCATATAAAGCCTGTAAATATAGTTCATATTTTTTAAGAGGAGAGTCAGTATAAACAAGATTTATAAATTACAAAATTTTGTGTGCGTTCCCCCTAGACATCACATCATTAAAGTAACCAAACCAGACATCCATTCAAAGTTCTAATGGTTGAACTTAACTAATTAATAAAAAAAGATTCTACATATTAAGAATGCAATAAGGATGGCATATTATTAATAGATTTAGTAATACAAAAAAGTTTTGCTGATTACTGATGCTTATAAACATTACATTCATACTTTTTCAAAGAAGATAATACTGGTTACTTTAATGCGACTTTCAATATAAAAAATAAACAAATATTTTACCTTCACACATAACAAGTGATATGTGACGATTTCATCAAGAGGAGATATACAATTTCCTTCTACTAGTGAAGCGATATCACTCGAACGTAAATTTCTATTAGCCACATGCTCATCTCTCAGAGATAGCAGACGTGCAAGAATATTCCCTTGTGCTGTTCTATATACTCTTTCAACTAATTGAATGTATTGATTTAAAGTGCCAGTCGCCATTTTACTGAAATTTTACACTTTTTATCGATTTACAATACTCATACAGTACTGTAGAACATTACGAAAACTACTATTAAGTAATTGCGGTTATAAAATACTATATTTAATTCACAAGAGAATTATTCTGTATCAAAATTTGTATTCCTTCTTTACCAAAGAAATGAAATGTCACGCTAAACGTCACAACAAATAGGTTTGATTTAAACATTGAAACTCTACGGCAATCGAAAACGATAAAAACTGTGTCAAATTATAATAGTGTTAGTGGAAATGAAAATTTATGTTATATTTAATATGAAATAAAAGTTTATATTGAACTTAACACCTATCACCTGACCTGACATCAGGAGTTTCAATATTGATGTTTACATATCGATGCCTATAAACGAAAGAACGATATTTGAAACATTGATGTTTTTAATCTCTAGAACTGTCTAAATTGACTTCCTTTGCCCATGTGAAATTAGACCAGTGTGGGTTGCTTGAAACGACTATTTAAATATTATAAGAAATTATATTAAAAATGGAGGAATATGTAGCGCTGGATTCTAATAAACAGAAAAAATTTGTTAAAGGGATTAAAAAGTTGATGAAGGCAAGTTTTTGTTTGTTTATATTTTTAAGGTTATTATTTTATTTACTTATAAATAAACATTTTACCAGAAAACTGGTGCAATACCAGATAACCAAGATAAACCAATAAAACAAAAGAAGCCTACTAAGCACGGTAAAGTGACAAAAAAGAAGCGTAAAGTACGAGGACTGGTTTACTTGTCGCATATACCGCATGGATTTTATGAGGTTAGTACATAAAAACAATTTTTTAAATGTCATTTTCTTCTTCATCGAAGATAATATACATTAATATCTTCTTGACTTTATTTCTCGTGTATTAATTATTTTGCACCTAAAGAATGTAATTTTAAAGTTAAACTGCTTTACCTAAGACTTGCAAAACTTATATTTATTGTTATGAAAGTGAATCTAAATTGTATTTAAATATTGAATATAAATATCTATTTTATCTTACAAATTTAGCATCAGATGACGGAGTACTTCAAACAATTTGGAATGGTCACTAATGTGAGAGTTATCAGATCAAAACGCACTGGTCAATCAAAGGGACATGCATTTGTAGAGTTTAAAGATATAGCAGTTGCACAAATTGTGGCTGAAACTATGAACAATTATTTAATGGGGAAAAGGTTAATCAAAGGTAATTTTTTTGTCTTTTGTTTCTAATAATTCAAATAATTTTGTGTTTAAATTTGGTCTTTAAGAAAAAATATATTTTATATAATATAATATCATCAGTTTTTAAAATATTACATTACAAGTATAAATTTAACTTGGCAAGATAATGATCTTGTATTAAAGAATTTTTTTTCCATTATTACAGCTGTGTACATTCCTCCTAAAGATCAACGGCTTAAAGCAAGGAGGAAGAATTGGAATCTACAGAATAATCCTGGTAGCAAAATAAAATTAAACATGAAAAAAGTATGTAAAAATATTAAATTTTATTTATTTTGATATAGACATCTTATTGAAAGTGTATCACTTTTAATTGCATTGATATAAATCTTATACTTAATTGTCACATAATGCAAAATACATTAACTCTTTAAGCTCATATATGGGTTCTAAATTTCCATTTCTTTTGTCTATGAACCCATATATGAGTTTTTGTATAAACATTTATTTTCATTATATAGTTGTTTAATAAAATAAATAGTTATTTAAAGTTCTGATGTCACTAAATAATTTATTTCAGTTATAACCAATATGTTTTTTTTTCTATACTATTTCCCTGTTATTTTTAGGCAGGGCCTATTAAGTACATTTATTTTTACTTTCTTACAATAAGTTCTCACTTACACTCCTTCTTTATCCACTCTCCTTTCTGTCTTTTATACCACATTCCATTTCGTTCTTAGATGCTTCTCGCCTAAATGTGGTAGACAATGTTTATTTTTTATTTTTACAGTTTTCTTATATCTAATCTTTTACATAGTTTCTAATTTCATATTTTTCTTTTACATAAACAATATTTTTATTTTTTTCTTAAGTCTAATTGCTATTATTTTCCTCTACTTGCTTTTTAATAATTTTTTTTATATAATTTGAGATATTCTTCCCTTTTACCGTCGTCACTCACAAGCGAGGCGATATTTGTAGCGGTTATTTCTTTTCTAGTCGGAATTCATAATCTACCGCTCTCTACCAAGTGATCACATGCTCTACAGTCTACTCCACTCTGTTGTCACATGTGCATTCGGGGCTCTCCTTATACTTGAATCTGTGCAAGTATGAGGAGGATCCCCCGTGTCCCGTAAACATCTGGACCAGAAACATATTCAGCTCTATTTCGCGCAGCGTTCGATAGGCCCAGACGGCGTCCGGGAAAAATAACCAATATGTTATGCTATAAAAGTTAAGTCTACTAATTGAGGTCTTACGTAAAAAGTACACAGTTCATGGTAAGGCTTTACTTAAGGAGTAGGCAATCCACGGCGCACGCCTAACGGCAGGCAATTCAGCGAACAAAGGGTTAAAGTATTTTTGATTTAGTAATTTGAAATGTGGTGACTAGGGCAGTTTCCTTATGGGCAGTAATGCTCAGTTTGTTTTGTGCAAATTTTATTTTGTGGAATAATATTTATATTTTAAGACTACACTATTCACAAATGTTATTAATTTTTTTTATTTCAGGCATACAATGCTGTTAAGAATGAAAATGAAGACTTAAAAATAGCAAGGAAACTATTATCGAAGTAAATAAAATTAAATTTTATTGAAACACTTAACTGTTAATACTATATACCTACAACATATATATATTTTTTTTCAGTTTAACAAATACTAAAAGCAAATTGAAAGAACTGGGCATAGATTATGATTTCTTTACACCAGTAGATGTACCAGAAGGGTTAACAGATAAAGTGGCAGTAAATGAAGAAAGATCAGAAGGTATAGCTAATTTTTTTTTTATAGTTTAAGTAACACCCTACCATGCAGAACTTGATACTATAGAATAATAAATATATCTTGACGAGCTCTGCTGTTACTATAGTAATATTATATGTATTATTATTTGCTTTTATGTTGGAGTTAGTATCCAAACATGATTTTTTTATACTTTGTTGATAGATTTTGAAAATAATAACATTAATAAAAAACATTTTGTGGATTTTTTATATCATTACTGAGCATCTTTCAGTAGTTGAACAATATCTTAAGATATAATACTATAAAAAAGCCTAAATTATATGATGGTTGCAGATATTAAAGAAGATATTGAACTAAAAGCTAAAAAGAAAAAGAACAATGTCGACTTAAAAAAAGGCAGTAAAATATTAAATGATGATAATGTGGAAGAATCAAGTGATTTAAAGCATGAAGACAAAGACAAACTGATAACAGAGATAAAAAAGCAAATGAAATTAAAAAAAAATAGCAACAAACTTGTCAGCAGCAGATTTACCAAGAAAGAAAAAGAAAGTGTTTCTGAAAATAAGGACATTGTGAGGAATAAGAAAAATGAAAAGGGGGTAGTTGTAAAACCGGAAGAAAAAAAAAGTGAGCAAGAAAAGAAACAGCAAAAAATGAATGAAGCTGGAATTAAGCCTCCAGAAGAATTCATTAGCATTATGGAAAGGGATGATGAGAGTGATGACAGTCATTATGAATTTGATTCGGATGAATATGAAAACATGATGAACAGTGATGACTCTGACTTGAATGCTTCAAGTGATGATGAGGATGACAATGAGATATCACAAGAAGAACTTTTAGATACAAATGACAAATTAGTCAGGTAAATAAATGTTTGATTTTCAATCTTGACATCAAAGATTCACTTCAAAATTTGTAGTGGCCGTACTGCCCGGCGTACCCCATTCAAACAATATAGTACACTAAAACTAATAAATCCTAATTGTTACATGGTCTAAACATAAGCATAAAGAAAATAAAATTAAAAAATCACCTTATATATTAATATTTTTATATGTAGATAAGTATATGAGCTTGGGCTTGCAATGCAGGCACACCACTGAAAATTAGCTATCACTACTTAATTGAATTATATTGCTTGTTAAGGCTCAAAGGTACACTTAGTCTGTTACCATATATATGAAAGCCCAGTTTAGAAAGACTATATTAATCATTAATAATCAAAAGCCTATTACGTGTTCAAGACTGAAAAAAATGATATATATTTTAGATTTTATGTAACTTTCAATAAAATAGTTATTGAAAAAGGTAACTACTTAAACTTTCTAATTACAATTCCTGTAGCAAAGAAGTGCCAGAAAAGAAAAATAATGCAGAGAAAAAGAGTAAAATGGTGATTCAGACCATTCCCTCAAAGAAAGAAGCAAAACTAGAGAAAAAAAAACAGAAGAAAAGAAAGGCGTCTGAGAGTGAGTCTAACATATTTGTGTCTCATTTTAGAAAATATTTGTTTTTGTTGGTGCGTATTTGATGTTGTTCAATTTTCATACCTTAAAAGTTTAATTTTTAGAAGTTTAAATAAAACTAATATATTTAAACTGTAGACAGAGTAATCAAAGTTGCAAGTTTAAGAATGTAATGTTGAAACAAACTTATAAACCTGAAATAACAAATAGAAAGCCTACTTTATAACTCAAATCTCACTGTAAAAATTGTAATTTATTATAAAGTAACGTTTTCAATGTGTGATTTCAGAAGTTGTAATGCAGTCTAAAAAACCGAAGTTTGAGAAGCAAAACAATAAGAAGTTGCCCAAGAAACAAATAAAAATGAGAAAATAAAATGTCACATTGTCCCTTACTGTTTTTCTCTTTTATTTTATTCATCACTTCGTAAACTTAGCGTAAAGGAGTACTGTTTTGTTTATTAAAAGAAATATTTATTATTAACTTCAATTAAGACCGGATATTTGCAATTGGTATCGATTCTAATGTGGTTTTTACCAACATTTATTTTAGAATATTGAAAGTAGGCACTGATATATTATTTTTAATATATTAGTATAGCTCAACACTACGTTATTTAGTCGCCTAATATTTCAAATTAGCAGGGTAATCAACATATAAATATATTAACTAATGAAAAATTAAGAATACTAATAAACAATGCATGAAATGGGACAAACGCTTAATAACCTCAAACTCTCTATTGTTATGCATTGCTTCGAGAGAACGTACTGTTTCCCGTAGCTAATGAAATAAAAACCAAAGATGGTGTTAAGTCAATGAAACTCAAATATTAGTACAGGTACGTTTATTGACTTTTATATAATTTTTTTAAAACATAGTACAAAGATATGTATGTACGAAAACCGTAACTATCTTTGATCTATAATTAGCATCTTATATTACTGATAATTCTATACTTATAATTCTCGATAAGAATAATATATAAAAAATATACACTACACAAAATTTCATCAAGAAATATTATGGATATACTGATATATGAAAATATGTTAACGAAAATATATCTGAATTCGTACTTATTACATTTCAATAAAAATTTCAACTTAAATTATAGAGGTTAGTAGCAATGCCTCGTGTTATTAGAAATAGTTAGTTAATAATAATACGTAAATGAAGAAAGATTATATTTGTGCAAAGAAATCAGTTTTTCATCAACTTTTAAAATCAAAGTATATGAAGTTAAAGATTTCAACAGCGTAAGATTTTATTCATTATCTTACAATGGCAGATATTTGCATCTGCCGTGCATCATGGACCCATATTTCTATCTTCAAAAATAATAAGTATCTATTTACATTTGGAAAAATACACGGCAGCGTGTTGCCGAGCGACTATTTTTTAAATAATTTGATTTTAACTGATTTTATATCTATATCAAAGATACCTTTTAATTTCTTAGGTAAATAATATAAAACATTTATAAAATTAAGTCTAGGACTTTATAGATTTGTTAATCTACAAAACAAAAATAATGTTAATGAATATATAATAATAAGACAATGTTTAAGTGCCATATTATTCGGTATTCTCGTCTTCGACTCTTACGATGACCGGTCTTTCGTCCTCCTCATCGACATCAAGACCAGTGAAATCCCATTCCAGTTTCTCCGTCAAGTTCTCCTTGAATCTCTCGATCATTGTGAGCAGCCTCCCATCGACTTTGCTCACATATGCAGTACGGAAAAACTCGCGCAGCTTTTTGTAAACAAGATTTTTATTCATCACAATATCAGCCAGAAAGTCCTCTGGCATTTCCTCGATCTGAATCTCAATGGTCCTTATGAAGTGGAAGAAGACACTCCTGTATTTATGAATGGCTTCATCGCAGGAACAAAGCAGTACCACAAGATTTTTCCAATGTTCAAATGCTTCCAAGGAATGACCAATGAGAAAGCATAAATAAGCAAATTGCATCTCACCTATAATATGAAGGGGCCTGTAATTAAAATTAAAATACAATTTTAATCTACAAATACCCTATAAATACAAATTGAGTTTGTGGTGTAATACTATTTAATATTATAATGATTTATGTTCCACATAAGAATATTTTAAACAAAACTTGGTTCTGTATAAATAGTAGCTAAAACTTGAAAACGATTTTTTTTTATCGGAAATAGGTTGTCACTTAAATTCATGTTAAGTGTAAATGACGAGGTTAATGGTGGAACCTACTCATTCTTCCTCATTTAGGTATCTGATTAATACAGAGTGCAGCATTGTTATAGTAGCAGACTGATAAGTAATTAAGAATGGTAGCTGAACAGGTGGGCTAGTCACCTAGTCACTATCTAGACTTATGTGGCCTAAGAATTGAACAAGGGATTTTTGTGTCATAAAATACTGTTCCACCGAAGCAGTTAACTTGTGATATTTGCCTAAAAACAAGATGATTTGACGAATGACAACAATAATTATGTGGTACAATTGTACATATCTTTATAGTCTTTCAGTAAAAGATCTGATATCATCTTGTTAAAACTTCATTAAGAATAATTTTAATTAACAGACAATCCCAATGAAAATAATGAAAAATATCAAAATTTAAAAATTAATGGGATTTGCCTTTGACCTCAGATGTGATTTTATTTACTTATAGAAGATAACACCCCTACATACTCAATGTTTACAAAAACACCTACTCATCGTGTTGTGCAATCATAACCTCCAATGTGTATGATTGGTCCAAATAATGTTTTGTTATTTCTTCTGGTGTAGAACCCGGTGGATATTTATCACGAGGGATTTCTGTAAATCTCATAGCTGTACCTGATATATAGAAGAAATAAAGATATAAAAATTATAGTTTAACAAAAAAATTTTTCTAATAATCCATGATAGAATTGTCATAATGTAAAGTGAATTCTGCCCACTAAATATTTAACAGAATCATGTTTTTAGTATAGGGACAGTAGAACTTATATATCATATAGAACAAATTTTTACAATATAAATGAAATGGCATATATGAGTATTTACGGTATGGTTCAAATCTTTTAAGTCTCGCAATTTTAAAATCATAACTATATTTATTGATTTTTATTTATATAGTCAAAATTGGATAAACTGTGGTTTTTGCATTTGAATTCTATATATTTAAATTTATTTATAAATAAGCAAAATATTTATTTCAATAAATTTTGTGTTTTGGTTCAACATTAACTTATTTGAGACCAGTTGCAAAATGTGCATTCAATTATAAAGAGAAGGAATCATTAATGAGTATTCTATGTGCTAAGGAGCTAGTAACTTTTTATACCAGGGGCCGGTTTTAAATCAGGTAACATAGCATCTTCTCTTTCTTCTCTAGTTATTCTTCTTGCTCTTTTTGCTTCAGATTGTCCAGGAAGCTCTTCTTGAGTATTCTCTTCTTTTATAGATGGGTCCTCATCAGATTCTTTTTCAACAGAGCCTTCAGAAGATTTTACTCCCCTTGGTCTTTCAGCATCAGTTGTATACAGTAATTCTACTGATGTCCTTATTAAACCGTTTTCTGGTGAAAGTTTTGTTGCTAGGTTTGCTGTAATTTGTAAGGAAGTTATTCATTAGTAGTAGCAGAAATAGAATTCATAAAGAATCTTATCAAAAGAAATGTTTCATTATTTTCTAGTATTGCGCAGATTATGTGGTGAAAGTAATGGTAGTTAGAATAATATGAATGTGTAAGTTGATTGATATGTCAAAAATACCTGATATTTGTGATGTCAGCAGTCTCCATTTTTGCCAAATATCATAAGGATATGGGGCAAGATGTCTGTCCAAGTTAAACAAATTATCTTTAAGTCTCTGAATACTTTCTTCGGTGATTTCTTCTTTACTGATATCCTCTGTATTCTTATCCCACATTTTAACAATAAAGTCTTTCTTATGGAAGAATTGCATGAATCCTGTCCTGTTTAAGTAACTGTATCAAAGCACATCAACATACATGATATGATATCATTCTAATTTTATTATAATTTTAAATATTTGATATTTAATGTGCAAACATGCCTTAATTTTCATCATGTTGTTATATGTCCATTGTCTACTTTATATTTAAATAAATTGCGCAATAATTTTTTAGGTAATAAATGACATGTATTACACCCAAAGATCGTAATGAGTAATGTTTTAACTTTATTAGATGTTTCCGGAATAATTCACATTTGGTATCTTATAAACATAAAAAACATAATAGTTTACCTTGGTGAAATGTCGCCAGTACCTTTACTGACAGCGGAATAATGAATATAATGTAATCCAGGCGGTATCATCTTTATTCCACGAAAATCTTCCTCCGTATTCCAACATTGCATATCAATACCAAATTGTGTCTCCTGTGGAACTCCCAGGAAAACAAATGTACCTCCTTCAACGAGAAGCTTCTTAGCGGTCTCTTGGTCCATTGTAAAATGGTAACTTGTGCGTTATTCAAACATGAGATAAAATATAACTAATGAATATGTTTACATCGCTGTTTGCAGGTCACATCAACAATGTGAAAAATGTTACTGCGTTATATCTAGACGGTGACAGCAGTGACATCTTCACTGTCATCTTTTACAAAAGTAACATTTTTTAATATTCGAAATGGCATAAAATTCCATGGAAGATCATATAAAAGTGCTTGTGATAAATGATAATTTTTATTTATTAAAAAATTGTATATATTAATAATAAGCTGTTAGCATATTCTTGCGTAAGTTATGAAAATGCTTGTAACGGAACGTTAGAGACGTGTATACATTTTTATTGGTCTGTTTTTAATTGTATCACATTATCTATAATTAACAAATATGACCTTCCATTATTATTGTATTCTAAATTTGGAATATGAAATAATAAACAGTTTGTGTAAGATTCATATTTTGTTTCTTGAACTCGTTTATGCTGATTTAAAGCATCTCATTTTTAACACTAGATTTACGGGACTTGTCATTTTGACTACAATCTTTGTAAGTTTGATAATAATTGACTTTTTTATTTATTTTACTTCTTTCTGGCATATTGCTCTATATCTTTTATTGAAAAACAGAAAAAATAAGATTACAACGCAGAAAATTTGCACTACATATTCGAAAAGAAAACCATGAAAATGTGTCTGTAAATCTAAGTTAATTAATACAGCAATAGAACAATCAAGCTGATTTCATCAAGAATCAAGTTGCCGATTAACATTGAAATATTTTGTGATTTATATGCTTACTGCAGAAATAATTCTAGGAATGGCTTATATGCCTGTAAAACGGTTCACGAAGTTATGAAACAGTGCTGAAAATAATGTTATTGACTTTCATGAACAATTTCATTTGGAATTAAATTTAAAAACTTAATGATAATTTTCTACCAAACTAAGTGTTTGCTTTTTACGTAAATAATCAGGTACATCATTAAAAATTTCTACCAGTTTACAAATTTGATTCCTAGATTAAAAAGGAATCGAAAAGGAAAAGTCAGATTTTATTTTTCTTTTATAAATTTATTGAAGCGTCACACCGCTCTAGCGAAAACCACGAAATAGTTTGTTTCATAAAAAAAAAATACAGCCCCGAAATTCCGCGTTGAATTTCGAGCTTCCTGTCGAGTGACTGGCACAGAGGTCGCTGTTAAGCACTACACCACTTTTGTTTTAAACACGGTTTTTTTGCGTAATTATTTTCAACAGGTGACGAATACCTCGTCTCGAGCACTGCGCTGCGCGACGGTTGTACAGTAATCAGAGGTATTTAGGAGTTTGTTGCCTCCAATCCAATTAGTAGATTTTAGGTGAACTTTATCTTTGCTTTTTTCTCATGTCTGTGAATTTTAAGTTAGTATTGATATAAGAAATTTATTAAATAAAATAATGATATGTGAAGTTAAATAGCAAGTTTGCAAAATGAAGGAGTTTTGCTGTTATAATAATAAAATTATTTATTCATTTACAATTCGTAAAAAAAATTAATTAAAACATTGATAATATTTTATCGATTTTTTTACTGAAAAGAAAAAATATGTAGGAGACAACATTTTGAGATTTTAATTTTATACTGCATTTAAGTTAGTAGACAAAGACACTCCAGGGAGAGCAAATTGGTTTTTCTAACGCCAATTAACCTTGTGAAATATTACAAAAATAGCTAATGGTAAACTATATTTTTTTATCAATTTCGTCATGAATTAAAAATGATAAAACACTAATTTTACATGTGTTTAATATGAACAATTTTAATTTTCAAGATACATTTTTTTAGCAACCCTGTAAGAAATGGTCGCTATATATGACAGCCACAATGTTCCGTGAAAACTTGAATTTTTCTTAAATAAACTTGTTATGTCAGTTTCTCTACAAAGTTAGTCCAACTTTTAATAGTGTTCACGTCCACTAAGATGCTCGTCTTGGGATAAAGTCTCCACCTTGAGAGTTAGTTCGAAAGCGTTTACCCTTCTAAAATGTTAAGGGTTTACTTGATCCAACTTTATGTAAGACCGTTTAATTATTTTATACATTTTTAAAGATTTCAATTTAATTAATTAATTTAGAATAAACTCCGTATATTTTATCATTGTAATTAGAGCTTGGTAAATGCTGGAGATATGAAGATGATCGACGTTTGTAGCAGGAAGCCTTTGGATGCGGATTTCACAGGCCTACGTCAATGAACGTTTTATGTTATAGATTTTGAATTATAATATTCATATCTGATGTTTATAATTAATGTAAAGATCGCTTATTATCACAGATAATTTTTACAAATATCTCACTGAAAGTGCAATGCTTTCTTATATAAGCATCGGTGACTCATACCTAACGCTTGTTCGGACATTGCTCTTGTTCTGTACCACCTATCGGACAAAGTTTAATACGTAGACAGTTTCATCAATGTTCCCAAAACTAACAAAAACCTCAATAGGAGACTAGTTAACAGGAAACTTCAAATCTTGTTTTACGCGATACGTTGAATCTATACTTAATAACTTCACACGTGTATACAGAATAAATGTGATCAATGATAACTATGAAATCGTACCCTGTTTTGGAACCAAATTAGAGAGCACTCAAAACCTCTTATTTTAGCAATGCAGTATTAATATAACTAATAGGAAGCCCGCACTAGATGTTGAGTTTGAGCCATTAAATTGCTCAAATTAATAGTTTTATAATCTGAGTTTATCTGTGTCATAAAAGGTACAATTTGAAAATAAAATGGAAATTTTTAAAAAAACTTTTTCCATTTGAGTGTAGTATCACGTTATTTTTTACTTTAATTGTACAATTGTTTTCAGCTGTAGAGTGTTTCAATTCTGTCTCATGAGTCATTAATAGCGAGACTAGTGCAATGTAGTTATTATTATTTTAGTGTCATTTGTAGGCAATAACTATTTATGTGTATGATTATTTATGCACTTTTTGTGTCATCCTGGTCGAGTTTAACTATCTACTGCTTTATAATTTTCCCGGATTCGATTCCCGGGCCACATAAGTAGTGGAGTTTTAATGGTGGTAGGTTTTTTCAAACCTACCAGGTTAGCTATCAGCCTTAATGTAAATCTGCCGCAATAATAGCGTTGCTTTGTTCCGGCGGTCAAATATGTGACAGCTAGAAGTGTCCTGGGCGAACACGCTTAACCCTCTACGGCCTCAATGTCACGTAACATGAGATGAAATCGAATTCAAGTGTTAGACCATAACCGATAAAAAAAACTGCTAGTTAAATGAACATTTAAGGATGTCTGCAAGAGACAGCTTTCAGCAGTAAACCGCCTTTTGCACTGCTGACGTATTCTTTTACTTCGCTTTATTTGTAACAGTTACATTCTTTTATTTTTTTTTATGTGTATTTTATTTTGTTTTCATTATGCTTGAAAGACTATTCTATTCTATTTAAACAGTTATTACAGGCCGGTTTGAATGGATAAAACACCCAATCAAGCATTTGTTATTTGAGATTGTGTCTGATATAAGGCTGGCGTTGATGGACAAGACAAAATAATTAACGCGTGTTCGTGTTGTGGGTGGTGGCATGATTTCTACGAAAAGAGCTATTATCAGTCGTACTGGTCAAATATATGAGAGCCAGAATATTTCAGATAAGTACGCTTCATTATATACTGCCTTATTGTTGCTTTGGTAAATTTTAGTTCATTGTAAATAAAACAGTACATTGAGGACTACTGATAGAGGAAATGTATGCGATTTACTATTTATTTATAAATCCATTGCGGTGATTTGGATGAATGTATATTTGTTTCACACCAGCCTCTCATGAGGTTCCATATTCTTATGTTCAAGCGAAATAAGGAACATAGATTCAGGAGTTCACGAAATGGAAATTTATTCCCCGATTTCCCACGAGGATGTGCCGAATACACGTTCAAAAATTTGTGCAGATGACATGTTCTTTGTTTCGTGTTAGTATGTTTCGGCCTTGTTGTGTTCGATTTTGAAAATATGAATGCTATTTTCAGAGTAAAGTGGCCGGCTAGCTGGCTGGCTGGCTTGCTGGATGGCCTAGTTGTAAAATTTTTTAGATATAAACGAAAAATAACCAGAACAATCATTTGAAGATTGTTAGGTCTTTTTATGTTAATTTTTGAAGTTAATTCGCTTCAGTAAGTTTGTTCATTCTGTA
The DNA here is from genome assembly GCA_018245475.1 of Pharmacophagus antenor. Lineage (NCBI taxonomy): Eukaryota > Metazoa > Arthropoda > Insecta > Lepidoptera > Papilionidae > Pharmacophagus > Pharmacophagus antenor. Next base: position 30,819 of record DWQX01000683.1, read on the forward strand.
TTATTTCATTACTATATTTTAAAATAAAACACCTTGCAGTCTGGTTTTTGATAAGTGTATTTAATATGGTTAGTATTTTATGTTATCTTATATTTTATATTATTTAGGTTCATCAGAGAAGTAAAACATTATTTTGCTAATGGTAGTTTAAATTTTCATTTTCGTATTAAACAAATGTTTGAACAGTTTTACATTAGACTTTTGTGTTTTAAGAATAACTGTGCGTAATAACGTGAAAGAGTATTCATTTTAGTTCGGTATCATGGAAAGAATAATAGGCTTAATAAAATTATTTTTGTGATATTGATTATCGCAGATTTTTTTTGTAATGAACCCAAATATTTTTAATTTAATATAATGTCAATGTTGCCCTTTTGCAATAAAACTTTAAGGGCACCGTCTTACAGGACGTATATCTAAAATACCGTATGGTCTATCAAAGACGAAGCCATATAGTTCCGAGATATTAAAACTCTTGAGGAGAAAATTATAAGATCCTTACAAAATATAATTTTAAATTATGTAAACTATACACATAATAAATCTTTAGTAACACCGTACATTGAATATTTGTACGCTAATTATGTCAAACTATTGTATGTATCGGGATTGGAGTTTGACCCTTCCTTGCGGACTTTTGAATTTGAAATATAGTGTCTCTTTTTTTTAATTAATAGTTTTTCTATTTAATTGGGCGTGTGTAAACTGGTAAGACATATTTATATAACTATGTGTATTCTGTCTGTAAAAACTATAAAATATTTCGTTATAAAACAAATTATTCATTTCCAGTAAATAATTTATCTCAACCTGTATATTACTAAGATTATTTTTGTGTTTTAATTTGGTAAAATATTCATAAATGTCATAAACAGACGTTAAAAAATCCAAATTGGAATGCAAAAAATACCCTCTCTACATAAACGAGGTACATTATTCAAAGAAAAGCAAATCGAAAAAAATCTCTACTTCCTATGTTCGTCGAGAGTTCTGGGTTTTGACGCCATTCATCAAGTAGCTGAAAATACAACTTGTCTATGGCAAGTGACAAACGGAGAGGTGCTGATTACACTTTTTGGTTAATGCAGCTTTTATTGCCCAATTATTTTGCAACTGGTGTCTCAAGTGGCACTAATGGCGAGACAGCAACGCGATACAATCACCGAGAGCGCTTTAACTTTGGTGTCGTTAGTAGAAAACTGTTCAATTTGATTTCTATTTATATTCATTTTTGAATAAAACCTCCTCCCTCAAGCTCTCCTTTAGTCTTTACGACATTCTACGAAATTCATTAGGGTTTTTGACGAATATTTATTTCTCAATTAAAATTTAACGTCTGGCTTTAATATTACATGGCATGATTTTTTTACCCTAAAACAAACTGTTTATAAGATTACGATCGGTGAGTTAATAGGCAAAGTGTATTAAATAATTTTTTCTCTTCTCGTATATAACTCCTGTTAACACTATTAAAAAAAAATTACGTATGATAAGTAGAAACCTACATAAATAGTTTTGGAATGATCTCCAAATTATGTTTCAGAGTAAAAAACAAATGAGAAATCATAATATTTGTTTTGATGCGTTCCAAATTACATGAAACATACAGATGTCATTGTCGACTACATTAAAAGTTGAAATCAGACGCCCAGGAGATTTTATATCCTTAAATTCCCAATAAAATATACAAGTTGGATATTCGTATATACGGGAAATAGTGAAATGTAAATTTATATTCTGATTTTCCTAGTGAATACTTATTTTATAAAATACCTGTTATTTAAAAATGAACAGAGAAAAGGAGAGCAATATTTCTAATATACTAAATACTATATTTATACTGTTTGTCTAGTAATTTTTTTATAAATAAATTTCGTGTTTTTTAAATCGTTAGTTACCTTGTTATTGCTTACATATCTAATCTTCTTTTTTTTTAATTTATAGTGGATGTCACGACTTTGAATTCACTTTATGTTGTTATAATCAAGCTGTAGATAGTGAAGCGTGCGCTCGCCCAGGATATTTAGCTTTCATATATGTCTGCCGGAACACAGCAATGCTGTTATGGCAGCAGATTGACATTGACAGTGGTAGCTAGCGAGGCGGGTTCGAAAATCTTTTCCACCATCCAAAAGTCTCTAACAGGAGTGTATAAATATAATTTTGTTGTGATTTAGAGAGGACTATAGCTGGTGAAATTACAGAGGGAAGCAGCCTTAGTATTGTGTGAATTATTTCATATTACGGGGACGTCCGCGTGGTTTAATTGTTATAAAACATTTTTAGATTAGTACTCCGCATGTTTTATTTGTATAACAAGACTAAAATAAATAAATCCTCCACAAAATCTCATCTGTTTCTCTCGCTTATCTAAACAAATGAGACGATGTCGAAAACATTCCGCTGGTATTATCAGAAACTTGAGAAAATACTTTTGCGTTTTTTTACTACGATGTAACCGAAGTGAAATAATTTATTAGAATGGATATAGAAAATTCTTTGGAATTAAAGTATGAACCCAGTTCAGAAAATCCAACTGTTGACTTAGTTTGAATTGAAAAATTAACTTCTATGTAAGCGCGAACTCTACCCGCGACTTCTGCCGTTTGGAAATTTAGAATTCATTTAAGCGCGCAATTTTTTTGATGAAACAAAGATTAAGTTTATTAAACTTTCTAAGCCGATTTCAAAGTGTAGTAAAACATTTCGGTTAGGTTGTCTATAATGCCTACCAAATTTTTTTGTTGTATCTATAATACCTACCAATTTTAATTGATAAATTAATACACCAAAACCAATTACACGATTAAGTCGTGGAATAGCTCTACCAAGACTTCGAAAGAAAAAAAAGGGATCTGTTATTATTGCGGGAATTAGTCTCGAAGCTGGAATTCATAATAATTCAGTTTACCACATATAGAGACTACAGAAGAGGAAGAGGTACCTCATATTCGTATAAAAGACCAAACTGTTATTGTACAAATTATACTACTGTTCGTAACAATTGTTCTAATTATATAGATTAGTTTCGTGGTTAAAGTTTTTATCTACAAATAGCAATTTAGTAATAAATTGGTTACAGCTCTACAAATAATTTGTTTTATATATAGAAATATATAATAGCTTTAGTAAAAGTTGTAGAATTAAAGCATAATAACCCTGAGAGATACGAATATCGTCCTACTTAAATTATCACTCGCAAGGGAAATTAGAATGTATGCACGTTATTGATTTTCATTGTCATACACGTGGGTAAAGTTACTCTGTAATAAAAATATTACGCTAATAACATTGTGGGTTAACTTACAATATATATTACTATTACTGTTACTATTACTTTTAATGAGATAAGTTTAATCTTTGTAGTTTAGTTTTTAATAAGAGCTATCCAAACTCGCGGATGTCGTCTAGCCAGGGTATTTTATTATTATTGACAATAAATTCGATACATAATTTTTTTTGTTCCTTTTTTATCTATGACCACACACAACTTTTTACTGGTCCCGATTTTGAAGATTGATTTTTTAGGGTTCCCTACCTTAATGGTGACAAACGGATTCCTTTTACTAAGTCTCAGCTGTCTGTCTGTCTGCCAGCAGGCTCTATATTATGAATCATAATAGTTGAAAGCTTATATTATCATAGATTGTGTATTTCTATTGCTACTAGTTTTATAAATAAATAATAATAATCTCGATGATGAATGTTTCTATCTCAAAAATGTAAATTTCTAACACGTTTTATTTTTAATCCATAAACATAAAATTTAATGTTCTGACTGACTAGACATAACATGACCCTCCAAAGATGACTACTTTGTAATGTGTAGGGTATCCACTAAGAAATTACACCCCTGAAGGCGGAAAAAGGGGTTGAAATTTCAATGGGACTTTTGATTCTGTGTCAATAGAATCAAAATTTTGTACATACTGGAGGGAGTTTAATCCTGATATTAAATAAAAAATTACCACGCCCGAGAAATCATTTATAAACATTAATTTATAATTAAAAAACTGAATAATAAGCACCACGTTTGTAAATAGAAAAGGCTCTGCTAAATTTGAAATGATTTTAAGGTTAAATTTATCTCAGCGATTTCGCAAAAGCGATATGTCTGTTGACGTGAACACTATTAAAAGTTAAGATAAGTTTACAAGAGAGCTGACTACCATGATTTAGTTTAAACTTGGCGAGATACGAAAGACATTTATCGATTTTATTATAATGTATGTAAGGTTGTTTTTCCTTTTTTTTCTCAATATTAAACAAATATTCTGGCATATGAAACTAGTTTAGTTATACGTTTTCAATTATATCAAGACAATATAACGAGCTCTTGACGTTATTGTATCGAAACTAATATCTACTATCCCACAGCAGATGTATTAGTAAAAAAAAATTATGGCGTGTCGGGCAATAGAGTTGAGACGTATGTTCCTTCTCTAGAGAAATATTCGTTGTAATATTTTTTATATTTTAACTTCTTAAGTGAGGTCTTCTAATAGACAACAGGTTTATAAATTATAGGATCTCAACACAATCGATACTATACGAGTATAAATTATTTTCATTAATAAGAACTAGTTTCGTAATACTTTTACAGTCAGGCAAACATTTAAAAGTAGTACGATTTCGTGGAAAAGTAATGATCGAAATTTCTTTCTATTGTTCCGTAATATTGAAATATATATTTAATGATCATTTCAAATATATAATTTTTTAATATTAATTAGGTTGCTTCTTAACTACTCTTTGGAATTTAAGTGGTGAATATAGTCTATACTCATAATAAAATTGTACATTTAATTTGTTTTTTTAATTTTAACCGAAGTATATTTTGTGAATAGATGTGAAATCTTTATTTTTTATTTTTTTTGTAGGTGTATCAGAATATATGACTGTCTGTCACGAAAAACTACAGTACGGATTTTCATGAAACTTGGCAAGTAGGTCATATATTTTATGAAATAACATTTAGGGTACTTTTTATCTCGAAAGAAAGAAGCGTTGCTGCGGGATAGACTGTAAAAAGATTTTCCATGTACTGAATTATATCAAAAGTAGTGAAGAATAAAAAGACTCTTTGGATTACACTTATGCAATTGGTTGGTGATATTCGTTGACTGATCGAAATAGGAAGATCACCGGCTCAGCTAGTAACAAAAACGTAATGAATTAAGAATCCGTTCATTATATTTTTTGATCGATAATTCTGATCAATAAATTGTGTAAAGGGTTAATAAGGATCAAAAACAATAAATTTGTTTTATAGCAAATATACAAAAACATTTTTCCACTCCTTAAATGAAAAAAAAAATGGAAAATATTTTAATTTAGTTAAGGGGTCAACATCACAGCGGACATAAAGTTTAGTAATTTAGAAGTTCAAACTGGGTTACGTCCAGTAATTGATTTTCTTGTTAAAATTGTTCTAGAAAGTTTTTTTATTGAGGTTCTCCTTTACTTCGAGATAAAAGTTAAAAGTTTGATTATTTTTGGTCTATTAATAAAAGGGGGGTCCATTTTTAAACCGTACTATCGTTGTCAAAGTTTTATCGAGAGGGTAAGTAAAAATTTCTTATGCGAGTAATGGTGATGATTATACGGTCCTTCAATTTTAAAATGTTTTTAAGAAAAATAAGTTTTAAAAGTATATCTTTTAGGAAAAAAATTGCAAAATAGATGAAAAAGTATATGGAAATGTAGGAAACTCACTGTTCTGGTCTGCAGAGCAACGTAACCAGACAAAGTTTTGGGTAAATATGCACAGCAGTTAAGATTTAAGTTTTATTTATTAAAATATTATTATATACATAATATTAAATGGAATGCAGAATAAAAAATAAGCTGTTGAATAAAGCTACATCTTTAACAGGCGCATTGCTTCACTGCTTTCCCAGTAACAGGAAGGCCCCAGGTTCGATTGCAGCGTCAGATGAGTAGTGGAGTTTGGATGATGGTAAGATTTTTGGTATTCGGGGGGCAAATTACTATGCTGAATGTCAATCTGTTGCCATAAAAGCATTGCTGTGTTGTTACAGTCATACACGTGAGAGCCGAAGTAGTGTAAACCACGTCTAGTGTGACGCTGAGGGCAAGTGTTTGCCCATTTGGCTATAACATAATTGAGAGAAGATTTTCGCACTCTAGCTAAGAACTCTCTTGATCAATTCATATTTCAAATACATAATTAGGTAAAAGTTAGCTATGGTTAGAAACTATAATGCCATAGATTACATAACGACGAAATTATGATGTCCTTCACGGCGGAAAACAATTTATCGTAGTACCATTCACAGGATAATAAGTTATCGGTACAGAGAATCTGTTTTTAGTCACTTTCAGTTGTTGGAATGTAGTATCACACGTCAGCACACAGTCGCACGTTGGCGGTACGCCGACACAAACTAGTTTTGTCGGAGCTTTCACGGAGTTAGTGGAACTTTTAATAGCGTTCGTGTCCCGCGAGCGGCCGAGGGACGTGCCGTCGAATTGCATCTATTGTGTATCGGTTATCTTGCGATTTCATATACAAACAGACGGTGAGCGATTTGTGTTTGCTCTTGTATTACATGAACTTATTTCATCGTGTCATCACCATTAAGAGGTTTGAAAATACTTAAAAATAGTTTCAAAATGGTCAGACCGTCTAATAATATCTAATAAGTATAAAAAATGTTTAATTAATCACGCTCGCAATACATAGTCCTTTGAGCCGGATCAAGTCTTACGAGATAAATAAATATCTATTTATTTCTACGCCGGCAACATATGATCCATAACATAACATATATTAATAAGTTATAATAGGTAATATTTTATATCCGCGGGTCATGGATGCCATGATCCGCGATGCAAGGGTCTGGGAGGCCGTGGCTTCCTTCGCCGAGACCCGCAAGGAGGGCGAGGAGCGGGTGAGGGAAGAAAACTCCCAAAACCCGCTCCGCCGAAGACGAAAGGGGCGACGGAGGCGGTTGCAAGACCGC
>DWQX01000684.1:0-37755 GCA_018245475.1 Pharmacophagus antenor
CCGGCCTAACACTAACGGGAGCATGAGAATAACCCTACGGCTCCCCCTAACGGTCCGGACTCTGAGTCCGCCTACCTGTCTATTTAAAATCCGCCTCTAACGCGCGCACTGTGGTGTAGTGCTCCGAGAGAGCTACTAAGCGCTCATGCGCGCTTTTCGCCGCCCGGAGTTTCTGGGTAAGGACATAAATGTCCTGGATGTTAATGCCCGCTAGATAGCTCGACAGAGCGGCTATCTCCTGCGCAAGGCTGCGCTCCGATGAGGGAGCGGGCCCGAGCTTGGAGGGGGCAGGATGCGGAGGGGGGGGGACGCTGCATCGGCAGGGGCTTAGCCCAAGCCGACTTAGCGGGAAGGGGTGCGGGTTTGAGGTGGCTATCTTGTTTAGATAGCGACCCCGGGGCCTGCGGGGGTGGGCGGGTGGCGGGGCAGAAGGCCTGCTCCATTGAGTTACCCCTGATGGATGGGGCGGGAAGCGCGGCTTGCGCGGGGCTTTGGAGCATCCGCAATAGTTCGCGGGGTGCCCCTCCGACCCGCACAGGACGCAGCTGGGCGGGGTGGGAGTGCCGGCCTTGCGGCTGCACTCCTGTGTGCCGTGATCCCCTGTGCATTTTACGCACCGGGGACGGGCAAAGCAGTTGCGGGCAGAGTGCCCGTAGAGCTGGCAGCGGTGGCACTGCCCGATGATAGACCGCTTGTGTGGAACCTCAACGGATATTCCGGTGAGCTTGCACAGGCGGCGGATGTTAAAGATGGCCTTAGCCTCCGGCGTGAGCGGGAGGGTGACCATAATTAGGTCGATGGTGCGGCGGGTGCGCCGGCTGGTCATCCGTCGTGCTTCCAAGACAGGAATGTGCTGGCTGGTGAGGTCCTCTACGACCTCGTCGAGAGCCACCTCTTGGGGAATGCCTCTTAGGACCACACGCAGCTGCCGTTCCTCCGGTAGAGCGTGTGTATGGAAGCTCATGTTGAGCTCCCGAAAGTGACGCGTGGCGCGTCTAAATTCGTCCACGGTTGACACGTGGACGCGAACCCCTTGCGCGACGGTTTGCGCCTTGGGGAAAGAGATATGGTTGTCGGACATCCATTTCGAGAAGTCCGACCAACCTTTCTTGTCCTGCAGGACAATTGGAGGAGGGGGCCTAGGTGGCCGGGCGGGCCCCAGCGACCCAGAGGGGGCCGAAGGGGCGGCGGAACGGCGGGGAACTTTCCCCGCAGGTGAGGGAGAGGGGGTGGCCTGTGAAGAGGCCGGGGAAACGCGGCCTGTGGGGCCGGGGCGGGGCGACGCTTGCGCTTCACCACCTTGGTGAAGCCCTCATTGTCGCCAGAATCGTCCGAAGTCGGACGATTCAGGAGCATGTTCTCCTCCATGTCGGAGGAGGACACGCTCGCGGGGCTGCGACGGGAGTTCGATCGGGAACGAACTCGGACAGGGGATTTAGGCGAGCTCGCCGTCGGTGACGGGGCTCGCCGGGGGCGCGCTACGCGCGGGGCGGGCCAGGCTGGGCGGGAGGGCTCGGGGATTGCAAGGATCTGGGTCGGGGGGGACGCCGGGCTTTCGGAGGCCCTCAAAAGGGCCGCACGTTTTTCTATTTTGGCCAAGTACTGGGCCATAACTGTCGGGTGCTCGGCCCGCAGAAAGTCCATAACGTCGGTGCTCGCGGACACCGACATTTTGGCTTAGTTAAATCGACACTGCACTGCACTAAAACACAGTCCGGAACGGTCGGACCGTCCGGACGCGACGCGCACACACGGCCTCCCCACCTCGCGGTGGGGGGGAACGACGAATTCGGAGGGCGAGTGAGCAACTAGCCTAGTGCTGTTGCTCGAAACACCGCCGAGCCTAGCTACCTAAGGGGCTGTAAACCCCCGCGGGCGTGACCCCCGAAGCACACTCCCGACGCACTCGGTCACGCACTCAGCAGCCGGCGAACGAAACTGCCATATCTAACGCGTGCGGTAAACTCGAAAAACCGCCAAACAACTCCCCGTGTATACAGAAAGTATTCACGAGGATGAAATAATTGACAAACACACAGGCGCAGTAAAAACTGCGCGGAGCGTAATTCGTCTGACGCAACAATACGAAAGCGGCGCACGTGTGGACGACACCGCTATCAGACTGGCCAAATGACGTCCTATTTATACATTTTTTTAGCTGGTTAGTAGTGAAGGACCGAAGAAGCGAAATTATTTTTTGGATTTTTATCTTTATTTGAAATACCCGTTTATCATTACTTTTTGATCACCCCTCGTATATGAATTATAGATAGTGACCAAATAATAATTGGAACTCGTAAGTTGCTAAATGATCTACTTGCTGAGGTTTTCTCTATGAGTTTTGTGGTCGGTATAACCGAGCCATACTTCCGGTGTTGCTGGCATCTATGGGCTGCGGTAGCTGTTCAATATCAAACGGGCCTCCGCAGACCGATCAAAAATAACTATAATGCTTTGTAGTAACTAATTTCATAATATGGAAACTATGAACTAGGTGCCTCACAAATCTTTTGTAAATTCTCTCATTACGAATGCAATGAATTTTGTGATTTGGCGACCATACCTGAGAACAATATTCTAATTTACTGCTTACATAAGCATTGTATAATAACAAGACTGATGAAACTTTTTTAGTCTTTGGACTGCCTGAGGACAAAACCTAGAGATCACAAAAATCTTTCGTATTACTTCCTACTATGTTGTTTAGGTACTTCTTAGACAGATAGGTAGGACTTTTCTGACGCACATTCTTCAGATGTGCCCAAAATATTTTGGGTGTTTACTAATTTCAGACACTATAGTTCTGATATACAAATGATAAAATGAAGATATTAATTTCTCACAATCAGAACGTAGATATTGGAATTCAATATAATCTAAGGGATTCTTAAACTTTTTGTATCGGTTATGGGATTTAACTTTTTGTTTTAGAAGAAATATGAGGTTAGAATTGTCCCATATATATTAATAGAATGATGGGTTTTAGAAACGAACTTAATTATAATTTCATTTCTTACGGATATATGTAATATCAGTGGACTTGGTTAAATTCAAATTGATGTCTAGAGGAGGATGGTAACTATCGATTTTACGTAATGGATTTGGACTTTCTGTAATATAAATTAAATCCCTGTGGCAAAAGTCTAGAATCTTTTTTATGACCACATTATTAAATTGCTTAAGGTTAAGTTTATGTTGTTAACATTATATATTGATAAATCTGAAATATAAGTAATAAAGTTATTTTCGGTTACATTAACATTATCGAGACTGGCGATTATAAGGGCATTCCCATGATATACTACCAAGGTTAAAGTCTCCGCATAAAATTGTGTAATTAGTTGAGTGTTCTACAATTTTAGATATGTTATAGATAATTTTTTTTCTGTTTAGCCAAACAAATTGGTGGAGGCACATAAACGATAAAGTTTTTACAGTTACCTCCTAATTTCCTTCAAACAAAATGAGAGAAGTCCATAAGTTCTTACATTGACTATGGTTTTGTTTGTCATGAGATTTTAGTAGAGATGGTTATAAGTACTCCTCCACCACATCTATTATCGTTTCAGTCTCATCGATAGAGTTTAGTGGGAATCGATAATAGATGTGGTAATAATCATAGAATGTACTATAAAGCCATGTTACAGTGAATATTATCAAGTCATAATCATTATTTCATATCTGTCACTGGACAATGGACATATGAGATCTGAGTCCACGCACATTCTGGTAGTACATATTTCTAGGATGGAATTTGAATAAGAGATATCACCAACACTTGTTTAATAAAGATGTAAGAACAAAAAATACAATGTAATGAAAACGCAATCAATCTAATGTATCTAAAACTTTAGAATTACTTATGAGTATGTATTTGGAATTTCCCGTTTTTCGCATATATATTCTTCTCGATTTAAAATAATTAAATTTATAATGTCCGTCATCAATCTTTTTGCGCGCTTCTGCGCGGAGTGCTATTATAGGTAATGAGTGTTCCTGAATGTATAAGGGTTGAGGTATACCAGCCATGCCTGGTATTCAGCTTGGAATTGTTTTTATTTACCTTTTTATTGTACGCTATCGCAGCCGCCAGGAAGCCGGGAACTCGTTCAGTTTTGCTGGCCTTGTGCAAACGTGAATGTCTGATTCCTCAGTTTTGCATTTAGTTGTGTGAGCTATTTGCCTTACAAAAGGTGAGAAGTTTTCAGATTTGTGTTCCGGAACACAGTGTATTTCGACATTAGTATTCCAGTTGTAGTGTTCCATAAGTGTCAGTCTCGAGTTCAGACAGTTAATTGTATTTGATAATAGATGAAGTTTTAATCGTGAGTTGGCTTCCGATCTCCTTATACTGCTGGTCAATTGAATTCATTTTTCTGGACATCTCATCTATTTGTTTTAAGATCTCTTCGTTTTGTTAATCTTACTACAAATGAACGATTGAAATTTTGCCAAAACTGCGTTAAACTCTTCACGTATAATATCTCTGAGTATGTCTGTATATCAAAATCTGGTGCGACTTTTTCTGGAGACGATGTTTTACTTGTAACGTAGTATTGGTGATTGTTTATGTAAGATTCATCTGCTATAAAATTAAAGTATGATCTCTTATTTTTACAGAGCTAAAACCGTAATAGAAGATTACAAAACTAGTATGAATAAAGTAAGTCTCTTATGTAAAATTTATTTCTAGATAGTAATATATTTACCCATATACATATAATAAATGATGAGAATCCATACAGATGACTAAAACAGTCTTTCATATAAAGACAGTAACATGTATTAATTTGGTATTTAAAGACAGTATCTTAAAAGAATAGTTTAAATACTATATCTTTAATTGAGACAATCAACTATAGCATCGGTTAAGTTTTTATCAATAATTGCAGTTGAAATACAAGTGCTCATCTTGCGGTTTCGCTACCGACTTAGTGAAGGAGATTGAAGAACATAATTGTGAGAGTCATAGCGATCATCATTATAGCGATTCCGATGTGTCACATAAATTTGAAGCCCAGTCGGAAGAAGAATCGGAAAGTGATGTCGACTCTAATATATCCATGGAGGAGGCAGAACATCGTGCCGATAAGAAGAAACGTTACGTAGACTTATGTAGGTTTATTGAAAGCACCTAATGTACCAATCTACCAATTTTAGTGTCAGATAATTTTGAGCGAGCACACGTCACCATCTAAGGCCTCATTGCTAGTTAACATTGTGTGAAATTCAAAATGGTCAAATGTTAACCCATTATTAATAATAGAAATATAAATATTGATTTGATATGTAGCATATAACCGTCTAGAGCAGGGGTTCCGAACTATTTTGGATAAGTGACCCCTTTTCCAAAATGAATTGTTACCTCAAACCGCCATGGCCAAATTACCTACTTTTAAGATCAACCCCCTTATTCATAATGGTCCGCTAAATCAGCTAAACAGCTGCTACACACATACACTACACACTGCTACATACAGTATTATTTTTCATTCTGACTTCAATAGAAGAAAACAGAGTTAGAATTAGCAATGCTTTAATTTAAAAACTATTTTGAAAAAGGGGGCCTATCTTTAGTTTTTTCCACGTAACACAACATTAACAATACAGTACCTACCTATCTTGAAAGCTGTAAATAAGAACTTGTGTTAATTTAATAGAAATCGATTTTTAAACCTCGTCGACCCCCAAAATCAGTTTTTGTTTAAGTTGACCCCTAGAAACCGGATATCGATCACATCGAGAATCCCTGCTCTAGAGGTTTACGTTTTTTTAAAAAACATTATTAATTTAAACAGCAATATTGACGATCCGTAATTCTTAATAAAAAAATATAATTATCAGCGTTTGAGAATAAGCGAATCATATTCTTTTTTGTATATCTATTTTCTTTAAATTCTTTTAAATTTTTGTTTTATCGAAAAATTCTATAATTTCCCTAATATTACTGTTATTACATACAAGTATTTTGTACAATATAGCGATGTGCTTAAAAGTCAAGGCTTCGCTTATTAAGTTTCTTGGAAAAAGTTAATAAATAATAAATTCCTAGTGAAAGTATCATTATTATTTTTTTGTCTTTAAAAGTGAATATAAGATTTAAAATAGTGGTTGGTTGAATCTTGAATGATTTTTATTAGAAAAAAATTGAGATAAAGCTATGCTAAAAGATTACAGAAAAAAAAAATATACATGAATGGAATGAAGTCTTTAGCATTTAATTCGTGATTGGTTTATCTTTCAATTTTTTTACAGCAGCAAAAGTTCCACGGTTACTCTTCAAGGTAAATAACGCAAGTAATTATGTTTCACAAGGTGCTGTGGACTTGTAAGTAAATTTTTTTAAATGTCTCATTTTGATTTTTCATATTATGCAAGAAATTGGTGAAATGCACATTATTAATATTTTAATATTTGACGATTTTGTCTGATATTTTTTTAACATATAAGACTAGTTTGATACGTTTTTCAGTATTAATATGCACTACACACATGATGTATTATTTCCGTATTGGATAACAAGTGAACGCCATGAAATCAACGCGGAAGATATACCGAAGTATATCCCAATCTTGAACGAGTCGTGCAAAGTCAAAATTGGTAATGGAGAGTGGACTACATACGAACGTTTTGAAGCAAAAAGAAATAAAGGTATTAAGTTAAATAATTGTAATGGATACAACCACAAGAATATAAATCCTCATAGTAGTACTTAAGTCTTTTGCACATTAACGACTACATTGAACAAGCCGCAGGATATGAGTTATAAGAGCAGCCTTCCACAGTTGCGCCTCGGTGGCAGTTATTAACGCATAGATTACAACACAGTTACCAGTTTGTTTGCGGGCGGATGCATACGGTGCATGGCGTGGGTTCCGGCCTGCGCGTGCGCGGATACTCAGGGGGGGGTGCGGCAGGATCGTTGCGGCAGCTACTTGGCGGTGGCAAGTCACGCAGGCCCCGACGTGCCGCGCCTGCCCGCCGCGAAGCTTGCCGCGCATCGCTCTCTCGTGCAGCTCTGGGACTTTGCAGACTTCACTAGGTATAAAATATATATAAAAATGGAAAATGTATGGTTAGCCTGTAACATTTTAATGACAACCATTGAATTGTTGAGATAAGGTAGCAACATTTGATGGCAAGTGACTTCTTTGTAAAAAAAACTACACGCGGCAATTTTCTGGCGATTATTTCAATAGCGTCTAACATCATTCATAATATCAGTAGAAATGCACTTGCTTGTATACGGAAGTCTCTCCTAAGGATCTTCGATCGGTTATGCTGTGCCAGTATCTAGTGGCTTTTCATAAATTTGTATTCTACTGTGACCTAATTCGTAGAAATCTTTTTTAGGTTACCTACATTTGTTCTTGGAATAGTTCATGACTTTGGCACGGTTTGGGCAATGGATTGGTGTCCCTCCGGCGTACGTGATTGTCTACCCAGTGAAGATAATAATGTTAGCAATAACATTAGGCTAGGTTTATTAGCCGTCGCCTGTTCAAATGGTTCTGCATACGTGTTTGTAGTTCCGTGTCCAAATGTAGAAAATGGACAGTAAGTGTCTATTATATATAAATTTTATCAAATTGAATTACATTTATCTTTACAAGGTTTTTGTACTGAAGTCGAGAAATTTTTTAGGAAACCGCAAATTATTAAAATAAAACCATCAGCTGAACTTCGATTATGTAGCGGAGGGGAAAGGAATAAATTTCAAGCAACTGCTATTTGTTGGTCTCAGGTGAGAGATTGTATAATAAAATCCAAATATTTTTAATTTTTTAAAAATTTAATGTGGTTTATTTTTTATGATATTTCGTTTTTAGCAAAAAGGTCATTCAGTTATTTTGGTGGGTTACGCGGATGGGACGGCTGCTTTCTACAATTTCGACTGTGATTCTCCTCTTTTGAAAACTGTCAAGGATGGTGTTACGATCTTATATCCATTTCAAGATGAGCGACCGCATAACACTTGTATATCGGGTAAGGGTAATTTTAATAAATATACTAGGTATTAACTTATATTTAAGAAAAATTTGCATTTAAAGTTTATGTAGCCTATCGTTTGCTGATAAAACCTCAGATATTTCATGTCTGTGGTGTTATCTTAGATCTCGCTTTACTAAATGTATTTTTTGTTAGTTAACATCGTAGTCTACGTGGTACACGGTTGGCTCGGTCTTCGAGCCATTGCTTGTTACGTCGGGTTTACTAAGGTTTTTTTCTTTCGACACAAAATAATTACCGCAAATTGTGCAAGTGGATAAAGGCTGAGAGTTGTTACCTTTTAACTTGCACGGCAGACGTGGGGCTGTTCGCATCGTGCGGGGCGGACGGTGGCGGGTGGGGAGCGTGGAGCGGTGCGTCGTGTACGGGCGCGCACGCGGCCTTGCGTGCTTCCGCGCCGCGCCTACACACGGCGCTGGCTACCGCGCGCGCAACATTCACACCACACTGGCCCTCTGTCATTGTTACGGCTGACGAAGCTATCGGTAAGTAGGAAACTCAGTATTTGTTGAAGGATAAGGGTTATTTTTTATATAAAACTAAATCATCCAATAAGCGTGAAAATTTTTATCTTAAAATTTTATGTACATGTGAAAAGTAAATTGGCAGAATTATATGTAAAATACTTATTCTAAAACTAACTGTATTGTACTGAAATTAAGTCGTATGTGATTTTTCGATAATGCCATAACTTGTAGTGATGACAGTTTAACATCAGTCGACATAGAAGAACAATACTTTGTTTATAATTATTCATTATAATAATATTGACTACCGTTTGTTTGTTATTATTTTGTTAGCAAACCACACGACGAATGAACTGGAATGGCAGGGAGGCGGGCGAAGGCTCGGCGGGCAATGCGCTCTGGCGACGTGCGTGCGCTGCGGCATAGGAGCAGCGTATGTGCCGCCCGTGTTGCGCGTCACACGCACGCACCCCGCGCACAAGGACCAGCGCCGCGATGTTAGTACAACTCGTACATATTATCATTCCAGTTGTAGTGGCTTCCCGTTCAACTGGGTACAGAAGAGGAAGGACGATAGAGTGCGTCTGTGCCAGCGCAATCACTTACGCACTGAAATATGTCACGTGCAAATGATTGCTTCTGATTAATTATGTCAACGGTGTCCTAACATGTAGCCAATGCTCGCGCACGTTTTTACACAGAATTGGATACTGCGGCCATTTAAGGGTAAATGCAAGATCTGAACATCCTAACTCCTCTCCAAATAATTAGTAGCGGTCATCATAGCCGAAATCGGTTGGGAGAGATATTATTATCATTATCAATTTTTTTTATTATTTTTCTATAGTATTTCGGAGTAGAAGGTGCTTTTAGATTAGTAGATTGCTGAAACTACCATACCACATGGATATTTAACATAAAACACTCTGGCGTATAAAATATAAGTAACGTGAAAGTTTATATTAAACAGACACATTGCTATCATCAAAATAGTTTCATTATAAATGTCTTTTTTTATAATTCGTTTAAAAAAAGGATATTAATGTTGTTAACTTTAGTTTAACGAAAGCAGTAAAATTATAGTTATTTTAAATCTTTTTTTGTTATAAAAATACTGATGCAGACTTTGTCTTCACACTTCACGGACGGGTCACGTAGATGTACGTTTTTCGACCGTGACTTGATTTTAAGGATCGCGTAGATTTAGGTACTTAAATGTTCACTATCATGCACTTTAATTAATTTATGTTTACGTTGTTTGTTATTTTATTTACATAACGTAAGTTAAAGTAATATTCGATTTTTAGCACATTACACAGTTTATATTTTGAGGAGCATTTTTACGCAGAAGCGACCCGTCCGTTAAGTGTAGTTTTAAATGTTTTTTTTTTTTATAGATTATTGGATTTATACGTATGGCGCCATTGGCGAAAAAAAGAAGCAAACATGTAAACGATGATTTGTCGATGAAAGTGGAACCGCTGATTTATGAAGACGCTGTCAAAGAATACGGTCTCGAGTTTAAACTTAAAAGTCATATGGATAAGGTAATTATTATTAATTTTTTTTCAAGAGGCAAACTTTTCTTACGTTTATAGTCCTTATTTAACTTGCAATCGTATTGAAATTGTTACATAGCTAATTAGAATTAACGAGAGCACCGCATTGGTTCGTGAATATTGACATTCTTTCAGAGAAAGTGTACTGATACGTAAATTAAAAAAGTAAAATAATTATATGGTTCCTTATTTTGTTGGTAGAGTGATAGACACACAACCGGGGCGCTAAAAACACGTTGCTATCCAAGAGTGGACATATAGCAAAACGTTAATCTCTATTACTGTGCTAATTGCTTGGTTATCCTCATATTTTTAAAAATATATTTACTGTACTCAGTATTTGTTTTGGTCGAGCAGAAGAATAAGTATAGGGTAAAAATCGGCTGGGTTCGTTATTGTTAACTGTTCTCTCTGTCGCAGTGCTCCGAAAGCAAAAGAAAAAGATAGCGCTTCACAAAACCGTACCAGGTCGAATATCTCGCTCTTGTTCCCGATGTCCAAAATCAAAAAAACATACACCACGTACATTATTTTTAATCCGTTATTAGAGTCGTGAATTATGCACAAAAGAAGAATGTTCAAAACTCTAACATGTTCTTTACATTCAGGGCGACAATCGTGTGATGTTCAGTGAGTTGAAACAGCACTTTCCCGAGCGGTTCCCCCTGGCGGAGGTGACGTCTATGTCGTTTTGCACGTCGCCTTTATGCCACGGGAAGTTAGCCATGGGCACGCACGCCGGACTCATCTTCATTGTTGATATGTGAAACCCTTGAATACATTGTATATATAACTCCAAAAAATATTACACATCCAAATATTTACACAAATATTGACATTAATTTTACACTTATATGAACTAATATAATAATTAATTATTTTCATTATTTCACTTAATTGCCCATAAAATTGTGTAAGAAATTTTTGATAGATTTTATGTATTTCATACTGTGTATTACAGTAATTATGATTTCCTGTGACGAAAAAAATACACATTTATTTTCATGTGTGCTTTATACGATACTAATTGGATTTTGCATGTATGACATTGGATTCAAAGGATTCGACTTTACACTATCCATCTGTAGGTTATTGTTTACGTCAGCGTTAGCATAACTTGCTCTACTTGCTAACTCTTAAAGAACAGAAAACTGCTACAGAATACATTTCTCTCCATATAATTAATTCATAGCCTTTGTTTTACTATATTCTTAATAAACTTAATCTCATTAATACTTTATATAGCATCTGTACGGTAATTAGTCTGTAATGACAACTACTTTTATTACGTTTTCTTTGTAAAAAATTACTAATGGAGAGTTGCATTTAAACGGTTTCCTTTATAAATTGTCGCTTTGCTTTATTGTAAAAATAATCTTACTTAGCACACTATAATGGTTTCATTTTTAATAATGCTCATAGTTAGATGGATGTGTAACAATATATTTTGTTTTTTATACCCTATGTACTTATAAATTTCTAAAGCATTTTAATTGCAAAATATGTATGTACGTATGACAGAAGATCTGATTTATAAAGCTGTAAAGTAAAAATTGCAACACTTTTTGACCAAATAATAGATGGCAGGACTTGAACAAGGATGTGAAATTGTACGCCATTGAATTCGTAGGCAAAGCATAATTCATCCATATTTCTTAGTTTAATAGTACATTATTACATCACAATTTCAATAGAGCAGCAAAGATTTTTGTGTATATTAAATTTTATATTACTTAAATAGCAAAATATCAGAGAAATGTTCCAGATTATTGCGATACTTGTGCTATAAACATCAGAAAATATACATTTTTGAAACTGGCATGTAAAGGAAATTGTTTAAATGTATATACATACCAGTAGTAAGATCTTAGAAGATTAATTTGTTCATATGTTAAAGGCTATTGTAATCATTCTCTAAAAATAATTGCTTGCAGTTGAAATTTATTTTTTTATTACGGTATTAACGCAAAATATAATCCCCTGAATATAAAATACTGAGAATAATTAATAATGCTGTAGTTATTGTATATAATGATATTTGTACATAATTTGTCTTCAAAATTTGTAGATATTTATTTTTGTATTTTGTAAGCGGGATAACGTCGTTACTTTTTTTTTGTTTGTATTCAGCAGATCTTAAATAATATAAAATAGTGCCTGCCGCTTACATCGGGAACATTTATGAAACTATATTTTTAGCATTACTGTACTTTTAACATTGCTGTGTGAAGTGTTCTCTATGATTTTATTGTGCGCTGTGAGATTTGCTCAATTAGGTACGTACTGTAAAACGTTTCAGTGGTGGATCGTTATATACATTTGGTTTCTACAGTATGTACGGACAAAGCTCGATTGTTATTCTCTACATTGCCAATGAGTTTTTTTTTAATTTAACAAATATTAAATATATTTCATCTACTTCTATTTTTCGTTATTATCACAGTGAAACGCTCGAACAATAATTGCGATTGAGATAAATAGCTTACCCTTGTATATTTATTTTGTATTAATTTTTAAGTTTTGTAATAAAACTGTTATAATCATTATTGTAATTATTATACTGTGTTTAATGTTTTTTTTTATCTTCTTTAATACGGTATATGTATAGTGTATATTAGATGCAGCATTGTGTTAAGAATATTTAATTGGTATATAATTAGATAATAATTACAAATAAAATAGGTAATTGATTTATTGAATCAATTTATTCACGAAAAAAAATTAGGGGAGTTTTGGATTTTTGAAACATATTATAATTATGACCATTTGATGCCATACGTAAAATAGAATTCACGAAGGTACGTTTTTGGCACACACCTTTATCGTACGTACTGAATTGAACTTCTTACTATTCATTCAAGTTATTTATTTTTTAATAAAAATAATTGAGGAACATGTATATCGGATTATAGTGATATTAATAAGGTTTAAACATTAAAGTAATTATAACGTATTTATGTGTATATTTTGTTTGTGATAAGCTTGTTGGCTAATAAAAAGTTTATTAAAACAATGTTTATTGATTGCTATGTAAGATAAAAATATTTAAGATATGATGTTAAAGGTTTGTAAATTCGAAACAAGAAATAATCATATGGTCTATTAAAATCCTTAGTATGACCTACGGTTTAGTGTCATTTTGTTGCATTTAAATGATGATGTTAACCATGGGTTTATCTATATTTTTATTATTAAATGAATTAAATAGTTAATTCCAACAAAATATTAGAAATGAAAATGAAATGTTTGAAATACTAATGGCTCGTAGTTAGGCTATTGGTCAATGAAATTTAATCCTTTTAGGACGTGAGGCGACTTGGTCGCCATGATGTTTCGCGTGGCAGAAAGAGTGGCGAGTGAGAGGCGTAACTTGTAAGAATATAGTAATTATCATCCTAATTCAAGTCTTAAAGATGTATAGATAGATAAACTATGGAAATTTAACATTTTTACCGGATCATCTATTAGTATGCGCATTTTATTCAAATAAACATTCAAAATATCATAAAGTATAGTTTGAGCTATATATATATATATACAGAGTTCTTGCCCTCTTCAAGTGCAGGGACGATAGAGTTTTGTGAAAGGTAAAGGTTGTAAACACTACATAACTAGTTTCCTTTTTATTCATTTTGGACATATTCTAGAAAAATATGATGTAGATCATCAGTTTTATTACATTTTTCGCAATTAGGAGAGACTACTTTTTCATTAAAAATTTAAAGTTATTTAAGAGAATCTATCGGGAACAAACTCTATGTGGTATGTTAATCAAATTTCTTGTCATTTTAATATTACAGAACGACGGTATGTGAGGCGGCTCGTCTACCAAAGTACAAAATCTCCTTTCTCCTTGGACCCTTCACTAAAACATGTTTTCCAAATTTCGCGGCATTTTTGTATTTATACACATATTCTCCTTATTGCTGTGTCTTCTCAAAAATATTCGCTACGAGATTAAATTCGTGAAAACAAAAATCTTCAAATTATTATTTGACAATAACTGTTGTAGTTTTTGTTTTTTTTTTCTAAATAAAAAGCGATCAGCTTTGCAATAAACCTAAATAAATTATAGTGCGCGTACGATTGAGCACTGTCGGTTTTGTAATTTATTGGATATAAACATATAATCGCTACCACTGTTCGAACGAAAAGATGTAGATATGCAGATGGAATCAAAAGTGAGTTATACATTTTATGTACTGTACGTATAGTTGATTCCGATGCGATCTCTATATCGGTAAGCTGCCAGTTGGAATCGAGCCGCGTTGAGAAGTGGATGTGTTTCCCCTCTCATGCTACAATTCACGTTTTGTATTCGATCAGCGTTAAAACTTTTTTATTTTGAGATAATTTCGTGCCTTAATTAGTTTGTGCAGTATATAAAGCTAATTTTAACACTTGAGAAAATGATTTAAAATTGAACGTGATAAATTGATAATAAAATTTTTTTTGAAAAGTAAATTTCAAAAATGATGATGGCCAGTGCGAAGATGGTACGAGAATGTAGCACGGACCTAAGCTCTGATATCCGCTCATTATCAGTGGCTTCATCTTCAGAAGAGCAAGAGTCTACTACTGCGACTGAATCAGATTACTCTGAGGAGGAAAAAGAATACGAATTAGATGATTTGCAGATATTAAAAACTATAGGTGAGTACTTTATTATTAATACGTAGTTATGATAGAGTCAAATATAAAATAATAAAATTTAAAAATTGCGTGTCCTTCAAATGTATTTGCTTGTACCGTTTTTATAATAAAGTTTTAAGACAATCACGATCTCACGAATCACTTGGTCTTACACTTACACTCTGCAATTTTAATCTAAGCATGTTGGTAAATTAGTAATTGTTGTCATTTTATACTTTGAGTAGCGCTATGTACTCTTATGCTCAATTTTTTTTTAACATATTGCATTGAACCAGAACGATAACTTTTTTTTTTTTTAGGATTTTTGTCACAATGGACATATCAATCCCATCTTAACTATTTATATTACAACAACTTACTTATTACTAAATATAAAATGGAACGGTAACTTTAAAATGTTACATTGACAACGATCTGTTAAATAAATATTATCTGGTAAACTAATCGGTTTTTGAATTGCGGCTTAAAATTAAGCCCTAATATAAAAAGTTACAACATAAACAATTAAAATTAATTGTCATTCTTTAAAAAAATTGGCATCCTTTACGTCGATAAAAATCAAGTTTCCATAGAAAGTAACAAGTGCGAAATTTATTATTTTCTATTTTTCCTCAGAGTTGCAATTTCTTTTCAACTTCAAGGTTTTATTTCCCATAAAAAATCTAAATTAGGAGGCTCAAAATTAACGAAAGTCCTTACTAGTCAAACAATAGAAAAAATATTCAGTGAAAAATATGCTAAAAATATAATAAACATAATTTGTGGGTTAATTCGTATTGACTTATCAACTGGGATTACATATTAATAAGTTTTTTACATTGACTTTTATTGTTCTTTATGGTCAGAACTATTTTTTTTTATACATTAAAAACTGATTTTATTAAGGATTGTTTTAAATGCAAAGATTAAGACTATAATTTTAATTAAATAAGTTATTTGAGCCTTTAAAATAGTTTTATAATATCAGTTTAATGTCTTACTGTATGTGAAACTTTACTTATAGTTTTTGTAAAGAGAAAGTTTTAGCATTTACATTACATTTTTTACACTATAGTAGCAATCGACACGTGCTTGCTAAGCTATCTAAAAAAATTCATTACATTGTAAAATATTATACTTCCAGAAATGAACACACGGCTCATAATTAAAGAGCTTTTAAAATGTTTAACATCAATTCCTTAGTGTCGTGAGATCATCCAACGTAAATTAATACGCAACATTTATTTATTTGTTGTTTTTGTTTTAAAAAGGTAGTTAATTGTTATTATATCAAGTACTGAACTCTGTAACCTACCGGATATTTAGAATACTAACACAAATTTGTATTAATGTGGAATAATTTTTAAGGTTTTATCAACATGTGTTCTCATTTAACAATTGTAACTATAAACTAAATTTAAATTACATTGGTCCATATGTTTTCAGTTTTTTGGACATATACTCGGTCTTAAAAGGTATTTAATCTCATTCAAAATAAGTATTAAATATAACTACAGCACCCTGCCTCTAATAAAAATATTTCCTAAATTTCTTTGTTGACATGTAGTAATTTTTTTGCTATATAAGAGCCAATAAAGTGCTATATTTGCCAACTTTCATTCGCAAAGGTAACATGCAGGAAATAAATTCTTGGAGCCTTGCTTATTAGTACGTATGCATACTAAGACTTTTTTTCGTACCATTATCAATAACCATACGGAATAATATTTGTTTCAATTGTAAAATATCCCTCGATTATTAAGTAGAACACGGAAAATGTTTCACTATATATAAGCATATCTACATGCAGCCTTCGGCCTACTTACTTTGTGAAATATAGGCCAAGGGCGATCGAACATCGCGCCTATCCACTCACCCAGACGCAGCAATCCCCCTGCTGCGTTTGTTATTCGCTTTCATATAAAAAATATGACGATTATTGTCAATCTTTTTATGCTTTAGTTAAAGTAAACAAAAAAAGACATTTTTGTCTATACCGCTAGGGTTTATAAATTCTGCCTTCATTGGTTTATGGTATTGGAAAACAATATTTAATCTTAAATATAACATTGGCAAAAGTTTATAACACCTGTAGCGATACGTTCGAGCATATAAAAAAATTCAAACTGGAGACGAAGCGATATAATGGCAAAGCTTATAGATAGTTAAATTGTTCGCGGAATCAGATTAATGGATTTGAAAGTGTTGTGATAAAATATGTAAATGAATGTATTTTTATTTAAAAAATCCTGTATTCATGAATATAACGTGTATTTTCATTATTTATGAATGTAGATTATGTTAATGTGTAAATTTTTATTTGTATTAATGTTTTATATTTTTCTAATACAAATTGTGCAAGTTTGTTTCTCTTTAAGAGGTTCTTTAATATCCTGTTTAAATTGTGTTATAAGTTATCAATGTCATCTTTTTTATTGAATATATTAAATTGGAATTATGAAGCAGTAAATACTTTTTTGAAATCTAAAATTATATATAGTTAATCGTTAATGATGCCGCTGATTATGTTAACAAAATGAGATAATAAGAGTTAGAGCCCACCGTCTTTACTTTTGTACATTACTCCAGGCGATCTAATGACAGCAGACAACCTCACAATACCTTTTATATATATAACACGGCCTCTGTTCTAAAATGGACAGTCAAGCCCTCTTACACATAACAACTAACGATAAAAGTAATTGTTGTTTTGTTCATGATTTGTATATGTCTAGTTCGTTATAGATTACGCTCAGAAGTGTTATTATATTTGGAGCAGTATATCATAAGCTCCGTTGATAAACAGCCGCTCTAACTGATTATCATCATTAGTTTACACACAGTAAATCAAGTTTTTTTTAGGTTGCTGTTGAAAAGTTTTGATTTGTCAAGGAAATAATAATGCAAATAGCTATACTTGTATTATTATTTCCATTACAAATGTAAACAACACTGTTAATATGTATTATCTCGAGATAATACATAAGTTAACCCTTTAACTGTTTTTAATTTTGTTTCGAAAAACTTTTTCTGCCTCTTTAATTATTTTCCAGCAAAGACGAGCATACTTGTACTCGTCGTAAACAGAGTTAAATGTTTCTGCCTGTTAAAGTAGGCAATTATGATTAAAAATCAAACGTTGCATGTTGGTTTTTTAGAAAATATGTATTTTTATTCGTTCTTAATAAGCAAAATTTATTTAATTCATAAAAAAATATTACATAAAGTTAAGGCATTATAGGAACGATAACAGAAGTAATTAAAGACCAACCGAATTTCAAGAAATCTATGTTACAAAACTAAAAAAAATAATTAAAACAATAAAAAAAAATAGTTGTAAAAGCAAGGTGCAGCACAAAATGCTACCATGTATATTGGGCACCAATATATACATACTCTTCTAATATTATTTTTTGGACAGTATGAACATCTGCGTGTAGGATTTGATTTTGCTTTTGTACTTGGTACTAAGTCAGTAAGGCTTTCCAAGTAATCGTAAAGGTTTAGTTGAAGCTGGACGACCAACTTGAGACGTATTTGATGAATAATCAGAATATAGTTCAATAGCTTTTTCGATATATTCCAGTAAGAAGTTAATACGGTTTAATTTTCCATTAAATTATTTAAACATTATATAAGAGTTATTACAAATAATATCCAGGAGATGAAGAAAAATTTATATTTTTTTAGTGTTTTCCTTGCCATAGAATATGCAACTATTATTGAATTTGTTATTTCAGCTTAATACAAGTTATTGTGAATTAAAATAAATAAGGTTGCTGGACTAACGAATATCCTATAATGTATATCTTTTAAAAGAATTATTTGCTCTTTTTAGGGACAAAAAATTACAGTTTATTCGTGTAACAATAATACGAATGCGATTTTTTTTTAACTTCACGTCGAGTTTACTCGACATAAACAGTTAAAAGGTTAAAGTGGAATAATGTCTCCTATCGTTCGAATCTTTGGGAACTGGACGGTTAATTCAGTTGGTCTAATGTTAATTATAGTAAGAATGTTATTTGTTTTCGGACGAATGTGTAAAAGAAAGCCGGGAAAACAATACGATGGTCGGGGACTGGCGGCGGTCGCCGGCCAAGCGATAGTGAACATTAGTGCAGTCGGGACTGGTACACCAGCCGTTATTGTTTGGGTCCCGCGTAAAAGTGGATGTTTATAATGTTTTCGTACTATTTTTTCCATAGTTTACTAAATCATTCAGATTTTATGTCAAAATACCTGTTTCATCATTAGCCGTGATATAAATTTAATAATAAATTTTGTAAGTTATTTAAAATACTTGAAATATTTTAATTTTTCATGTGTTGTTCTCATTAGAGTAATATGAATCCCCATTTACTGTTTTCAGTGTTTGATGTAAATTCACACGAATGAAATGTAGTAGTATCTGTCGTCAGGTGCGGTTGGCATGTTTTTGTTGGCTTACTAGAACGTGACAGTTTAAAATTAAAATTCTGAAATATCACTATAAGATCGTACGGTAAAATGAAACGTTCTTGTTGCTTTTAATGATTTATCTTTACTTATTGGTAAATATATTCAATCACGTATTACTCAATTTAAAATATAGTAAACCTTAATTTGCACATGAATTCTTAGCTGCACCTACCGATGAAAGGATTTTCACGTGATAAATAAAGTGCTTTAACTGCGTCCATTCACTACTCATTATTACTAAGGCTTTGGTTCATAGTAGTTACAGGAAATTATTTTAATACTCAAGGACTTGATACTTTCATTACGCCGTGAATATAAATAGTTAAATTAGATTTTTTTAATGGTCTTCTGTAGTTATTAGCTATTTACGACTTTTTTAAGCATAATCAGTAATTCTTGCGGGGTTAATCGGTTTAAGACTAAGAACTTTTTTGATAAAGTCCGGATTTAACAGACTGTTATCATTGCCTTGGTGATCAGCAACGGCGTCTGCTGCAAATGCGACAACCTTGGCCGTTTACCACGATCTGTTATTCACTTATTTTTATTTTTATTAATATTCGGATTGAAGGCGAGCTGTAAGGGCCGATATCAATACCTTTTGGTTATTAATATATTTTTTTGTGTAATTACTTAAAAATTCTATAGTTGGATTTGCAACAAAATAGTACTGTAGAAAGCCATTTATTTGGATGTTAAAATGTTTTAATTACTTACCAAATCTGATTTCAAATGTTTTAAAATCCCCCAAATCGTAAAGAATTAAACTACAATAGTCTAGTAATTTTAGTTATTATAGATTCATAAGTTTTGAACTACTTGAAAATTTGCAATATTGGGAAAATAGGAAACAAAATCAGTTTGTATTGTACAGAAGCATAGTTACGTAACGAGCAGCTGCGCCGGCGATTTACAAAATACGAATTACGATAGGGGGACTTTCTCCTACGCGTGCCGCAACCGTGACATTGGATGTTTGTCTACGCGACGCGAATTTTCGGACATTATGTACACATATAATATTTTTAATATATTTAGCGGCAATTAAAATTCGAATATCGGTGATAAGTGTGTCTACATTCTTCTATACGTTGTTGGACGTTATATGTTCTTAAAAATTTATGCTGGTATTTTAAATAAAAGTTTTTACCTAAAAGTATGTTGCGTAAACTATTTTAATATCGTACACATATTTATATTGTTAAGCATTTTGTCGTGATTATTGACCTTTACCTATTTTTTAGGTTTTTTAATATCATTACAAAGGTAAATATTTAGTAAATAAATACATCGTGATTACCAATTCCTTGTTAACCTATATACTAGTCGCATTGGTAAACCCCCACATTATCAAGAATTTGTTATTAGACTTTTGTAAAAACAAAATATGAATATGTTATGAATGTAATTTAGGAATCTATGTGAAATTTTATTTATTTATATATGATAAATAAACACAAAAGAAAAATTTAATAACATGTTTATTATCTACGTGTTTGACTTCTCTTAAATAACGTAATTGTCCAAATTCATTTGAATATTTTAATTTAAAAAGATTTTTCAGTGTTCACAGCGTGGTCTTAGAGTGCTCAGTATAGCATTCAGAACTGTTAGTTAATACTTAAAGATTCATCATAAATTCCAAATTATTTGGCTGTCGAGAGAAATTTGTTGTACGATATTTTCTTATTGTAATCTGCCATTATTTTTATTGCAGCGTAATTAAAAGTCTTTTTTGTTAAACTAATTAAAATTGTTAGCATTACAAAAGTGTAACAAATGATGTGAATGTATGTAATGAAATCACACAAATGTATTCGTCATTACTCAAATTAATGATAGTACGCGTACGTAAATTAACACTAATACATAGAATGCTTCATAATGTTAGTTTCAGTGTATTTCAGTACTAAACCTGTTGACCACCGAGACATCCTTAAATATACGCTTTTTATCCGTGATGATGAAGTCAATTTCGTTCCGTCATTTTATCAGAGCCCTGCCGGGCCCATCTTCGTTGGGGCCTCTTTTTGAAGAACGAGTTCATCAAATAGAGGCCCTCCATGTTCAAGAAGTTGATCAGCACTTGTCTCCTGTGATTTCCATCAAAAACCATACCGTCCGATTACCGATTCATCTCCTTCTTGTACTCCTACTTTGGTATAGAAGTCCCCAACAACAAGCGTGAAGTGGGTCTTGGTGGTGCGATTAATGGCCGCTGACATGTCTTCGTACATGGCAACGACCTCTTCATCGGCTTGTGTCGTGGTTGGGGCGTACACTTGAATGACCTTCAGAGCATGTCTGTTCGTCAGTTTGAGTATAAGGTATGCAACCCCCGACGACACACTGGATATCTCCACAATGTTGTTGATGAGAGCTTTGTGGACAATAAACCCAACACCTCCTTGGGAGAGCTGGTCTCCTTCACGGTACAAGGAGAGGTTTCCTGATTCAAGAATTACGGTATCCTGTCCTTGTCTTCGTATTTCCGATAACCCCAGAATCCGCCATTTCATAGACTTCAATTCTACTTCCAATTTTCCTATATTCTCATCTCGCCTTAGTGTCCGGGTGTTAAATGTGCCAATGGTCAGTTTATGATGGTGGCCTACCGACCGGAGATTCTTAGCACTCCTTGCTCCACTGTTACCATGACCGCCACCTTGGCCAGAAATAGTGGTGCTGCCGGGTACTAGGGACCGTAATTTATTGGTGCTTTTCATTTGGAGAGTTTTTTTATTAATAATATATATTAATTATGAATAGGTTTTATGAGATTTACTTGATTGTTTGTACGATAAAACCCATGAATGTAATTTTGTTTTGGAAGATTAGTGTATCATTGATTGCCAACACGTGCTTTCCGTACGGAACTCAGTGGGTAATTATATAAATCTTGTGTGGATTTAGCAAATGTTATCTATTTCTTTGCGTCATACGCATGTCAAACGTCGTGAGAATATAATTTTGTTGAATAAGTTTTATTGGGAATCGATGGAGTGATATTTCAATAGCCATTTTACATTTTCTGTCAAATAATCGGAGAACATTAGTAAAATTATTTAAAACTAGAGTTATTTGTATATATGAAATATATAAGCCGATCTCAAAATAAAGCATATAAAAATACTTTAAACAAAATGTTAAGGCAAAGTCACCCTGTTCCTGTGTCGTCCTTTTCTCTAGATTCATATCATGTTGGGGCAACGTTCGCAAAGTACTTTGTGGTAGCTCCACGGCCGGACACTGATTCAAAATTGTACAATGCCTCAGTATAGGTACTGAAGTCATAATTGAAATTTTAATAAGTGATTTTCTCTGTAGAGTATAAAAGTAACATTTGACATAAATGATGCCAGTACATTATACCGCTATCAAATTAGGTTAGTTTGATTTTTTCTGATAATAAAAATTGGATTAGTAGTACTTTGATTACTAGATAGTCCTGTTTATCATAAAAACCGTAAAAAATATTAATAATTTATCAATCGTGTCATGGTTTATGCTGTTAATTTTAGCGTAACAAATAATTCTTAGATTTACAATTTTATTTCTTATTTTTTAAAAAACATAATTAAAGCAAATTTTTGACTTTTTTAGTGACATTTATTCCTATTACGTACGTACTGAAAGATGGATTAAAAGATAACGTAACATATAAGTTTTTACTATATGATAAAATGTAGTAAAAGCCAATATATCAATATAATAAAAATATTAAATTTGAAATGTTTTTGTGTTGATTTACGTGTTCTTATAATAAAAACAACTTTTTTGTGTGTTCTACAAATAAATTATATTCTAGTCATGCCGCTTGGCGAGACGTCTCTCCATGATTATCAGACATTCGACGAATAATAACTATAGTTTAACAAGTGAAATTTATTTCTGCTTTTAAAATCAAAAGTAATATTCACTGATTTCTTCTAATAGCTTAAGTAAGAAAGGGACATAAAAACTAATGGCGTCGTCCGATATTTGCAAATTTCTACTTCAATCCTTGATTTCGAATAATGTTAGAAAGTTAGAGATCTATTTTTCTTAGGCAAATGTACTATGGTTTATGTAATATTATACTAATATCAAAGTTTAAATTATTTTCAAAACTTTGTTTTGCTCGTAGCAATATATCTATACGTGTGTATTTTTTCATTATAGTCTTCATGAACTTGTAAAGATTAGCTATGTTATTTTTTGTTTTGTAAACGCTATGTTATTTAACTTTACAGATAATCGCTTGTACATACTTTTATAAAGAATCTGTAATATATTCAGAATATATAATGCCTACTGTTCAATATAAACAACGCATGTTGTAGATAATCGGCTTATTGGATTCTAATAAGAAGATTTTAATACCAATTAGTGTGAGGGATTACGCTTAAAGAATGTGTTACGTGATAAGATATAACATTTGGGCTTATTAGTTATGTAATAGAATGTTAAGTAAGATTAATAATAAAAGAATTTTTTTATTTTATCTTTTGATTATCTGGGATTATATACAATTATTAATAATTGATCTTGTTGCTTTTCGTTTGGGGTGAAACACAGAGTTATGTCTAGCTCTTACCAGCTAAAATGTCACGTTAACTGTAGAACACTATTTTAAACGAATCTCCTTTCTGCGGCCTAGGTCTCAGTTATAAGGAACGAAGAAAAGCTTGATACTCCCTACACCGGCTACCTATTTTCCGCCTACTTCAAAGATAATCATTTTTATGGAGGAGGACCACGGTTTCTCTCTATTGACCATAGCTTTAAAAAGACAGACAGTGAGAGTAGGTAGAAGCGATCCCGGCGTTAGACATTCACAGCTGAGCACTGCTTAAGTGGATCGTGGGTCGTATTGTCATCGTAACCTTAGCGGTGACGAGGATATCGGCTTCCTTCCAAGTAACCAACACAGAAAACGAAACATCCACGCCCGGAAAGGTACTTTAGATACCCTGTGTTAAATGTAAAAATTTGTTGTACGTGAAAAGTAAAAAAAAACAATTATACTTAATGCAATTCTGTGTTATAATATCGTTTCTTTGAGTTGATTAGATTACTGGAAAGTTTCTGAACAGATAATTTGCGTATAAGGAAAATGCTACCGTGTGATTAAAGCTTATTTATGCATGTCGAAAGGATTTTTTTATAATTATATAATATCGTAATTAGTTATTGGTAATAAAAAAAGAAAATATAAAAGTTCGCAGTATCCGAAACATGTCTAGATCTTTACAAGTACTATAGGTACTATTATTATGAAAGAAACACACTATTATCTTAACTATAGCAGTGTGTAATACCGTCAAAGTTAAATTTATTATGTAAAATTCGCAAGTATTAACCTCAGAAAGGTTTTAAGTCCCTTATTTCTTAGTTCATGAAATTCTAAATAATTCCAGAAAGCACAATAATCAAATGAGAATGTAGCCTAGCGTATAAATGTGTACTTTGAATTTTTATGGTATAATGCTTTTTAATAAATATTTTTCTATAGGAATAAGGATTTTCTGTGATAAACAAATACAATCAAAATTCTCATCTGATTATCAGTTGAAAGTAGTTTAAGCAAAATTAACATAATGAATAGATTGAGCAAATTTTCCATTCAGATTTATGATATTGAAAGCTATTAGATTTTATCTCGTAGTTTATTTTATTGGTTATTGAGGTCGGATGATTCAGGTCTATTTTTAATTAAAAAAAAAGAACTGTCGTCCACATTTGAAATTCAAAGTAGTTTTCTTTTAAATTTAAGGATTGTATATGATCACTTTATTTTAATCTTTGTCATGTATTGACGAAATGTTTGCCTCTTGTTATTTTTAATAAGTAACAATACTAAGTACTAGCAACATTTTAGATGGTGTAATTTAATGTAAATGTAAATGCTAGTTTAAATTATACAAGTATATTAAGTCGCATCAATGACGTTATTATCATTGTTATCGTAATATGTAAAAGTCGGCTTAAAAAAATTTTTTAGTTTTCAAAATACAAAGAAGTATCTAAATATATATAATAGGACAAATACACCTAAAAAATAAAATTGTTTAGCAAGCAACAAAAACAATTTTGATATAATATGGCAGAGTCCAGGATTTCAGACATTTTATTAAAGAATTTAATTATATTCTTGAATATATATATATATATGAACTTAATTATATTCTTAATGTTTTTATTTTTAATGATAACTCCTGTTGTTTACCTTATAAGGTAGGGGAGTAAAATGTAGTGTTGATCGAACTTGACTCTCCTTTGAAATGATAAGAATATAAAATCCTGTAAAGTGAGATGTGTTATCTATTATCTATTAAGTGGTGCTTTTTGCGAATTTCATATTCTTTACGTCGTTTCATTTTTATTATATATATTTAATGTACAAAAATGCGCTATGATCCTTTCTTATTTTTTATGTATTGATTAATAAATTCCAAAGACGTTTTGCAATTATACAATTATCGTATTATCAAAGTACTTATTGCGGTAGGGACAATTAAATGTGACATCATTTAGATGATCTTTCGAGATTCAAACTGAAAGTCCTTAGAAAATGAAAAACTGATTAAATTAGCAAGTTTTCACCTTTACTTTTGAACGTAGCTACAGCTTCCTCGGCGTCCATAAAACGTTTTTCTCGAAAGTTTTCTTTTATTTTTCGGAATAAATAAAAATCGCAAGGTGCGAGGTCAGGGCTATAAGGCGCATGACCCAGTAGTTTTACGTCTGAGGTCGACAAATAATCGATCGTTTGCCTGACGGTGTGCGATGAAGCATTTTCGTGGTGAAGGAGAATCCTACTGCGAGGTTGTTTCTCACGCACTTTTTCTAAAACATGTGGCAAACAATTGTTACTGTACAACTGCAGTAACTGTTTTTCGATCCTCTAAAACAATTGCCTCGTAATGACCTGTGCTTCCAAAGAAGGAGGCCACCATCTTTTTTCCTATGCTTCGACCTCTCTTCATTTTAGTTGGCAACTCCTCGGAAGGAAACACCCACTGAGCTGATAGTCTTTTAGTTTCGGGATCATAACAGTAAATCCAGCTTTTGTCTCGCTAACTATGTTAAACACAGAATTTGTTTCACCTCCATCAAATATTTCATGCATTTCACGGATCCAATCTACACGATGGAGTTTTTGAGCCTCGGTCAAATTATGAGGTATCCACCGGGCACAAAGCTTCCTGACCGCCAAATGTTCTTGGAGGATTTTGTGCGCTTGACTCATACCAATGCCTAAGCTTGCCCGGATCTGCTGATAGGTCACTCTTTTGTTAGTCTCTATCATACGCCGCACAACACTGATGTTATCTTCAATCGTCACCGTAGAAGGCCGACCCACACGCACATCATCGATGGGATTAGTGCGACCACGTTTAAACTCATTAAACCAGTTGTAAGCAGTGGTACGAGACGGGGTTTCATCGTAAAAGGCCAATCATAGTCTATCATAACTTTCTTGTCGACTTAGATGACATAGAAAGTCATAAAAAATCATCGCACGAAAATTTTCTCATGTTTAGTTCATGATGACGTTACACAGACTATTTTCAATTTGCCGCCAAACAGTAAAACATATGACAAACGATTAAATTATATACGTAGTATTATTCGTAAAGAGTTGCATTTTCAAAAATTTAACAATTTTTTTTATTATATGGCTTTCAAGTAGCCAGTTCTAAAAAATTTTCAGTGTAGCCCCCGTAAATTGCATCAGTGTTGTTCTCGATTGAAACGACGGACCATGACCGCGACCTTATCACGGATATTTATTAGGATAGTACACCGGTCTAATGTCATCATATTGTCATTTAAGTATGTCTATGCGTTGCTTTAACTGTGGTGTAATAGTCACAATTCAGTCACATTTAAATTAGAAGCAAGGCTCCACTGGAACATAGCATTTAGTGTTAAATGGCTCTGAACCATATATATTGCGTGAGCGGTCAACGCATGGCTTACATTTTGAATATTTGGGTTTATTACACTCATAAAATGACTCATCGTTCATAATTTACATTACAACCCAAAACATGATATTGTTATAAAACAGAAAATTATTTATAATCGTTCTGGCAACGATATCTTTAAGTTTGAAGCGTTATATTATATCTTTTCCAAAGGATATTTTTACCGTGCATCTAATTTTATATGTTTCTATATTTTAAAGTTTTCAGTATTTATTCTATGGATATTTCGCAAATTAAACAAAAACTACATAGAACACAAAATATTCGTAACTGTAATAAGCTGTGCTGTTGGGTGTAGTGTATTGAATTCATCATATTTTCATAATCTCTTTTTATTTGTTAAAGATTCAAATAAACGAGATTTTACGTTTAAAGATTAAAGATATTATATCAAAAATTTTTAATAGTTAAAATACATGACAATTTTATGTCGCAATGAATGATTTTAAATTATTGTTAACAAGGTTTAATGGCATAATGTGACAAATTCATTCAAATACGTCCGGTGTTTATTTAGAGTTTATAAAATATACAAACTTTATTATTATAAGTAATAAGGAGAATTTTAGTTTACATTTCGTGTCGATTAAACACTTAAATTTTAAGAAATAGGTTAGTACAAAAGAGCTATACAAAGGACAAGAATGGTACATATAAAGGATGTCTCAGAATGTTTTTCGTTTTTGAATTGTCTACTACGCCTTAACCACAGGTAGCAGGTGGAGGGGAGTAGTCTCAATCGCTTGGTCGGCTTGTTAAATTTAGTATCCATGAATTGTTTCACGGACCGCAGCGCGCGTTTTGCGCGCGAGCGTTTCATAAAAGCAACGTTTCCTACACTGTTGTTCGTCGTCTCTACAGGACGTATTTTATTTAGTTAACATGCTTAAAGCATGTGCCAAGTGCCAATTTAATAAGCATTGGGTGTCCAAGTTTGAAGAGACTGGGAATACAATGCCGGACAAATCATCTGGGCGCAAAAAGACGTCAAGAACGAGCATGAACGTCGACCGCGTTCGTCAGTCTGTTATGGACGACCCACGACAGTCGTTGAGATTGCGCGCAGTTTAATTCGAACAAATCTACGGTTCGTTGCATTATTTCGAAAGATTTACATTTTCACCCCTATAAAATTGTTATTGTTCAAGAAATGAAGCCTGATAATCTTGATAAACGAGTCGAATTCTGCAGGACAATGAAAAAGCGTTTTAGGAGTTTCAATGACATCTGGTTCTCCGATGAATCGAATTTTCACATCAACGGTTACGAGAATAAACAAAATTGCAGATACTAGGCTTACGAGGATCCGCTAGAACTGCATCAGAAGTCTTTGCATTCGTTAGAGTTATTGTTTGGGCTGCCATATCAAGTCAAGGAATTATCGGTCCTTATTTTTTTGAGAATGACCGAGGTCGAATTCAGACCGTTATTTCTGATCGATATTGCCATATGATTCGGACTTTTTAGCTACATAAATGCAAAACTAGGATGGCTATAACCACAACAACCTTTTTCTAGCAAGATGGAGTAACTTCTCATGTTACAAATGACTCATTAGCTGCTCTTCACGATTTCGTTCCTGGAAGAGTGATAAGCCGCCGAGGAGACATCAACTGGCCACCGAGGAGCCCTGATTTAATGTCTGCTAATTTTTTCCTATGGGGCTACCTAAAAAGTAAAGTTTACAATCCATTGCCATTCAACTCGAATGTTTTGAAGCAAAGAATCACTGAAGAAATCAACTCTATTCCAAGAGCGATGCTCCACCGAGTGATTGAAAATTTTAGTTCCAGGTTAAATGAGTGTGAAGAAGCGAATGGTGCACATTTACAAACGGTTGTTTTTCTTAATTAAACTTCAAGAACTGCTCTTTAACAATAAATAAAACGAGTTTTATTTAATATTGTTGTTTTTATTTAACATCTAAAAACAAAAAACATTCTGTGACATCTTTATAATGTATAAGATATTTTCATTGAAAAAATTGGTTTTCGTCAACACGAATTTAGGAAAGGATTTTTACGGTTACTGATATTTATAAATATTTTAATAGTAAATTAATTTCATTATATCGATTTACCGTTTTAAAAATAAATCTTATCTAATAATGTTCATAGTATCCGAAACATGTCTAGATTTTAACAAACATGAGACCTGATAAAAGATCAAGTATGTTGACAAGCGTAAAAACAGTGTGTAAACAAAGAGTCCTTAAATTTTATTTCTTCATTCGTAAACCAAAAATATTAAAGTGAAATTGTTTTTTCGCTTGTGCGTAATCGAAGTACCGGGATGACGTAAATATTGGCTCAAACCAGTTGCAGTGCGTTATGTTTACAAGAGTGAAAGTGGTCGTACACGGCGGTGACCGAGACGACTTTTGCTTTTGGTCTTAGTTTATATGAACCGACCACTCCTTTTTTACTTTTAGATCATTTTAATGATATTAGTAAGTGTTCTACTTTTGTTTGATTATTTTATGAGCAAAAGCTTAAATGATTTCGTTGTTATGTACGATTATTTCTTTGTTTATATTCGTTATACAATTTTTTATTTCAAAGTATGACCGAGTACCCTTTCGGTCCCCTTAGATTTTCTTTCGCTTCATTTAAATCAGTAATTGTCTAAGGTAGACGGCTCTATATAGCATGGATATTCGTGACTAATGTTAATGAAGTTTGGTATTTAAGACGTTGAATGCTTAGGCAAAAATCTATTAAAAAAAACTAATGATAACTAATACGTTTTTTACCTTAACATCGGATGTAATAACGTGTTAACTTGTGTTATTAACATATTTGTCCATATTTAAACATGGTTTATAACGTTATTTCTCCATATTTCTCTGTTCAATCAAAAGCATTGCTTATATTCGTGGTAACATTGTGTGAAATTAGCCCATCAATAGGTTCTAGACGTTTTGGGATCCATCGGTCTACATCTATAAAAACGTAATAAGAGTAGATATAAATCATAAATGATAGTTGGCGTCGCTAGTGGGTTTGCTGATATTTTGTTCTTTTGAAAATACTCCCATAAAATCTATATTTTAACTCTTCCATGTATTTCGAGGAGTATTCTCAAGAATTATTTTTAAATTCATATGAACTGGAATGCTAAATTTTACTTGGTACAACTAATCTTTTTAGCAACAGATTAAGGAATGGAGTATAGCTAGAACTTTATTTTTTAATAGAAATTGGCACAGTCGAGTGTTCATCAATAATATATGTCATTTCTGCGTCCCAATTTTAGGGCTAATGCTCCCAATATGAACACAGCGGCCACCTGCTTTGCGTAAGATCTGGTTGAAATAAATTTACATGCTGATTCTTACGAAATACCCGCGCGTCACGGGCCACCTCGAATTAACAAGTGTTGCTAGAAATACTAACAAGTTAATTGGATTTAGGTCAACTGAGATCTATATTTATAATAGAGCAGTGTGATATCTTCATAATCATTTAAATTTGTAAAACGATTGTTATAAATTTTAATGAAAATAATTATAATATATTCTAGGCAGTTGAATATTAATATTATAATTATATAAAGATGGTTACAAAGTCGTGCAATAAATTATTGTATAAAAAGTGGTATAACTTTCGAATAAATGTAAAAAGTAGTTTACTTTTACCGTGTTTCGTATATTTACTAAATTAATTAGTCCAGCCTATGATTTTTAACAATGACGTTGCTCTTATGTAGATACATCTTCATGATCAAGGATACATCATAACCAAAAACGGTTACAATTCATTTTCAATATAGTTCATTACATATTCTACACTGTAAATCTAGAATGAATATACACTCTTCAATGATGTGTTTGAAATAATTTGTCTGTAATTGAGGTTTACATTGTTGTTCCAGGAACCGGTACGTTTGGCCGAGTCTGTTTGTGTCGAGACAAAGCTGCGGATGAATATTTGGCAATGAAGATTCTATCTATGGCCGATGTTATTCGTCTAAAACAAGTCGATCACGTCATGAATGAGAAAAACATATTGGCTGAAATAAATCATCCATTTATTGTCAATTTGTGAGTAAGATGCCATGTTCATTTTTTTTAGTTGACATTTTAAATCATTTTAAGGAAATATTCTTCAGGAATTATTGTATTTGTGCTAGCATTATATATGCAAAATATTTATTCAAAATTGCACCCTTGCACGTATTGGGCTTCAATTGGTGCATGAAACATCGGCACGAAGCCAACAACATACCTTGTTTTGCAAATTTGTTACGGCTTCCATTATGTGATTGTGTATTTAGATGTACTATTTGCGTTAACTTTTGATTTATATACTAATATTTAGTGATACCTTGTAAATCTTCGGTTTAACTTCAGATTTTCTTCATAATTAGATATTAAGATAAGTATTAGTAATGTAACGAATTGTGGATTATCCATATTTACAAATGCAAATATTCGTTAGATCTCTAGTGCATAAGTAGTTTTAAATATTATTAAATTAAATCAAATAGAATTATATCTATAAATAATTTGGAATCAACTATAGGT
Source organism: Pharmacophagus antenor (assembly GCA_018245475.1). Classification (NCBI taxonomy): domain Eukaryota; kingdom Metazoa; phylum Arthropoda; class Insecta; order Lepidoptera; family Papilionidae; genus Pharmacophagus; species Pharmacophagus antenor. The sequence goes on from DWQX01000684.1 coordinate 31,628, forward strand.
ATAGCTTTAATGAGGACATAAAAAATCAGTGTAAAATCGACGCTTAGTCAGGTTGATATAATAATAGTGAAACGATTTTTTTTTAAATAAAAGTTTAACGTGTTATCGTATCTTGTATCGTCGCATCTGTTTGTTTGATTTGCGATCAGTATGTCATCGTGCGACCCAAGCGACAGTGTCGCGTGTCGCTGACAGTAGTCTGGCAACCGTCACTGATAAGTTTTGTACTACAGACAGTTGTTTATTGGCATATTGACAGCTGTACTGTGTGACAGAGTAATTCGTTCTTTTATTTTGTTTATTTTTAATCCTACTATAATGACAAACCAATATCGGACTAGGAGTTAACTCGTAGTTATATGTCTATTTATCTAATTAACCTCTAAGATACGGAACGCAACAATACGTGCTTCGGTACAATTTTGCATTGTCAGTCTTTGTTTGAAATACAGAAGTTATCACGAAGAGCGTGTGAAATTGCATCTTCGTGTACCTGTCAGCTGGCTCTTTCATTTTGTTATACTTGGACTTTGTATTAAAAAAAACCATTAAATAAAAATATTACATTTTATGTACAATAGTTATTTTAGGATCGCTGTGCTTAAATTATATGTACTAGTTTTTAGTACACATTGATTTGGATTTCTATGCTAAGTTCCATTTTTATTTGAGACATTTTCACCTGACAGTAATTACTGGTAACATTGTCATATCAGATAACGATAGTCTTATACTGATGACAGCTCATGGGATGCGGTAAGTTAGCAATTTGTGGGCATGAAAAATATTTTCAGTACATGATACTTTGTAAACAGTGCGTCAGGGATGTTTTGGTTTATTTCCCTTATGTTATGATTCTGAAGCGGGCAGAAAATGCAACTGTGTGTTTTGTGTGGCTTTGCTTTGTTAAAGACACTGCAGGAATATGCGACATGCGCTGATTCCCAACGCACTAATCACACTTGATGTAATTGTTTGTTGTTTACCTACAGATTTAGTTACTAAGCACTCGATGGAGAGCACAAAATTAATTCTAGAAATAATATTTTTTATTTAATGTCAAAAATCATTTATTTTGAATAGGTTACTTTTTGAAATTAAGCAACCAATAGAAAGCACTATGATTCGCCATGCCGTTACCTCTAACTATGTCCTTGGGTAGGTAGAAGAAACAAACTTCCTAGCTATTGTTAAAATAATGGAATCTCATATATCGATGCATTCAAAAATTCTATAAATACTATTGGTTCTGTATCGACCAGAGCAGTAAATTTTATTTTATTTTTCAATCTAAGGAACATAATCAATAAACTACTACTTTCGTGGCGCTATGGTATACTCGTTTGCCTTCTAACATGGGGGTGCCGGGTTTGATTCCCGGGCCAAAGGAGTGGTGGAGTCCGGATGGAGGTAGTTTTTTGAAATCGCCTGACACCCTCTATGTCAATTTCTCGCCATTACAGCACTGTTCCGGCAGTTATCCATATGAGGGATTCTGGGAGAACACGCTTCACCACCTACGGCCTTATTGTCACTTAAGATTAAGTGAAATCGACGTCAAGAGTTAATTTATAAGTAATAAAAAAATGGGGATCTATAAATAGAATCATTATTTTTCATACAGGCGATGGTGGACTCACGATGACTCCTGCATCTACATGCTGTTCGAGTATGTCTGTGGTGGAGAATTGTTTTCTTATTTGAGGAACGCAGGACGATTTAGCAACAGCATAGGTGAAATTTTTTATGTTTAAATATATATAAAAATAAAAGTCAATGGTATCAACTATTTGAGAAGCTAATCTCTAAAATCGTTCATGGAATTACTAATAAAAAGTAATCTTCTGTATATATTTGGTCATCGATAAGGTTTTTTTATTATACGCTTGAATTTAACTTGTGTATAGTTGAGTCCTAATAAATAAATATAGAACACACAAGGTTAAGTAAATATACAGTGAAAGTCGTTTGCGGGGTTGTTTGTACGAACACTGATAGATATGTAGAAAAAAGGTTTTATACATATCTATTAGTGTTAACCTATTTTTTCGATTAATACGATGTTGGGCAATGTAAATTTGGCTTGCTTAGAGTGTTTATTAGTTACTGTGACAGTTTACTTTAATATTATGTCCGGTTTTTGAAATATAAACGGTCAAACGTGTTGACACTGCGAAAAACAAGTTGACATGTTTGTGTCGTAAGTGCGGCATTTGTTACTATTTAAATTCTGTATTGTAGATTTTTGGGAAAAATCTAGTATAAAATTTTCGTCTTGAAAATGATAATTTAATTACATCAATGAGGAAATAATATGTAACTTTATGACCACGTAAATAATTTGCACTAAACGGTATTTTGTAAACAATTGAAATTTCTATGTTTTTTCGCAGTCTGATTAAATATATATCGTGTTTATTGGTATATTTTTATACATTTCAAAGACATAAATCAAGTCCATGTCCGATTTCTCTGCGCATGGTGATTTATTTCACGACATCATAGTTTTCAGCCCGTGCCAAGTTCAGTGCTATTTGTCCAGCGAAAATTTTATTCTGGTAACATTAGGTTACATGCATTTGGCTCGGAACGGTGTTTTCGCCTCAAATAATCGTTAAAACACTTTAAGAGGGTTGTTCAAGATAATGTAATATTGACGAATTCTTCTAATAAAAAAAATACATATTTACACTTTCCAAAATGTAGATATAATACGCAATAAAAACATTTTTATTAAGAGGTTTCCTTTTTTAAAATCAATAGGAAATCTCGAGTAATCGTAGCGGGTCGTTTTGTTTTTTTTTTGTTATTAAATATTTTATTAGGAAAATAATGGTAAAAAAAGGTTTTTGTAATAGTGACAAATGTAAATATAAATTGTAATGTAGACGAACTAAGGAGTAAATCTATTTGAAACGATAATTCTAGAGAAAGGACATGAGTTGTACCAAAATAGACAATGACGCGGGTCGTGGTAACGGCTGTCTTCTGTGTCGAAAGTTTTGTGTTCATATGTCGTATGTTGTTAGTATACCCTTAATATATTTCACAAAAGTTCTAAAAAACGTGACGCCTAGTTTACGTTTCTCGAAATACGTTTTATCAGACATTACTTACTTGCTATATGTATTTTTTTTAGAGTTGTTATTAATGTAATGGTTATGGACAATATTATTAGCGTTTAGTTTGTAATTAAAAACGCCATATTATTAATAAATATGTTGTTATTTGTGTTAAAGTTCTAATAAACAAGATGAGATTGTAAAAAAGAATACACGTACCTCATGCTGACGGAACATTTATTTTCAGGCCTTATCGTAATGTGCTTAAATCTTGTTGGACGCGAGAGCGTATATGATTTGATAATATCATCGTTATTTAGGAGGAAAAGATTCCCAAGTGAAGTTGCGCAAAGAAAATACATTTTTAGGAATTAAACGACAACACATTATAATAAGTATATCAATTATTAAATAAATTAGAACGTATGAAATATTTCCAGTTTTAAAAAAGAAATTTTATAAAATTAATTATAAATTTTCTGCTTAGGTCTTCCGTCTAATAGTGTGAATATTCGCCTCTGTAGTCTGATTTTAGTCAGTATATTCAATTGAGATTAGATTTATAATCTACAGAAACAAAGTTGTATTCAATTAATGCATTGCTTTTAGATCATTAGATTATTACTGTATACGATCTAATTTACCTAATTTCTCATAACCACATAAGAATGAGTAATGCACATATGCTCTCTCTGATGACATATGTTACAGGTTTAGTGGGGCACAGTTCTGTTTCTTCCGACATATTTCATATATATAAAAGATATAATCTCTTATAAAATGTCTTAGGTGGTTTTGAATATTTTAAGATGTATTTAACATTTTAGCAGTGAATTCGTTCTAATTAGATGGGTTTTAATAAATTATGAACATAATCTCAAACTTTATCAGATAGTGACGGTAATAAATAATTAATACCCATTTAAACCTTATCATAAAAGTATTAAAATTGCCTGTGCTTTTTTACATTCATTCCTTTAGGATATAAAAATGTGCTCGCAGAACAAGCAATAATAAAGAATCGAAAATCATGTTACCGAAACCATGAAATAGATAAAGGTGGTTTATGACTTCCGACAATGGAAGTAACATTAGTTCATTATAATAATTTGTAGTACATAGTAATTGTTACAGTGCCGGTTAAAAATTACACAGATCAAAAGCTCAGGGAAAACTTTTTGAAATCGTTGTATCCATTTTAAAAGATTCTTTAAAATATTTCTTTGAAGTTACTATGTCGAGTATCTTACTTACATATATTTTACAAAATACATCATATGTTTACAAAATCATAAGAAACATATAGAAAAGAATTATTAACATTTTTATTGAGATAAAAGAATAACGAGATGATCTTAGAAATATATCTTAAGCTATCATAACTGATAAGGATAGCACACGTTAGACGCGTTAGACGTGATGTTGAGATAAGTTGTGGCAAACGCATTGTGATTGTCTCAGGTGGAATTCGTGTAAGTTATCTAAATATTATGATGGATCCCTTCAGGGCAGGTCTTTATCAATTGTGCGACAACCTACCATGTTTTTGCATGAACAACATTTATTAACAATAATTTAAAATTCTAAATGCCATTTTCATATCGGTAAATTTAATTCTGATATTTGTTGTGTCTCATAAAATCAATACTTTAATTTAATTTTTTTTAAGTTTTATCTATAAGAAAAAGTAAAAACATTATTTTGCTAGAGGTATAAATATAACTTATTTTTTTTTAATTTAGGACTCAGGTAATAATAATAATTCAATCTTCTTTTCACATTTTCCATCTTAAAAGAGGATTTAATTATTATTAGGAAGTACAGTATACGGGAAGGAAAAATGACAACACATTCTCGGCACGAAGATGTTTTTGTTACATCATAATAATATCATAATAAAATTTATCGTCCTATACGAGTATGTCAGTTATGCAGAATGTTGGACGGTCATTTGTTAAGTTTTTAATATGCATAAATATTTCCTTTTTATACTTAATAGATTTCTAATTAATACATAATTAACTATGTTAGGAAAGAACAGCAAATACATGTCAATATCATATTTGATGTTACATTTTCTCTGGCACTTGTTTTATTCTTATTTTTATAAATACATAAACATATATATTTAGGCATGCGAATGAATCTTAGACGTCGTTGAGAAAAATGATGTCATGCAACGGTTCCTTAGACAACGAGGTTACATCGCCCACCACCGACTGAATCATCGATTACGTCTACACATCTAAACCTTCATTTTTATAGTATTAGAAATAATTTAAAGAGGTTTTCAAAAATATATTGAGTATCTTTAGTCCATTTTTTTCTTCGTGATAAATTGAAATCGTAAAATGGAGATTGATATATTTCGTTAAAAATTTAATTAACTTTATTTTCAATTGGCCTAAAAATAGCAGGCAAAAATTGATTGTTCTTAGCTTGTGTAATTCAATAGACATTGGTGAACCCAATTACGTAAGTTTTATCGAAGCTTTCTAGTAATGCTGTCGGATATAAGAGCTACTAATAATAAGACGTAACGTGACGTTCGGGCTCTCCATAGCTGCCATTTGACTAGAATTTATGAACACGTAAATAAATTCAACATTTTTGTTTTTTATTTTCAATTGTTCGTATGTTTTGTAAATACTGTAATATATAGCTTATTAAGTTGACAGACAAGACAGTTTTAATACACCATTTTAACTATAAAAACGCAACATATTTATTTCTTTTGTAAAAGTCGTCGAAAAGAAAAGCAAGAACGAAACGCAGAAAAGAAGAAGACTCCTTTCTCTCGGAGTTCATGACAAAGAATTAAACACGTAACACAGTTCGAATACTTAAAATTTTGTTAAATTACGACGTCAAAAATATTATAGAAGATATTTAATTTTTAATATATGTACATTTGAACTTTATTGTGGGAATTCTGCAGTCCATACATGTAAACATCAACCAGATAAGGAGTGAGGTAGAGTAGAGTGAGAAAAATAAAAAAAAAACTGGATTACATTTAAGATTTTTTTTCAGGTAATTTCTATGCAGCAGAGATAGTGTCGGCTC
>DWQX01000685.1:0-37723 GCA_018245475.1 Pharmacophagus antenor
AGACTGCTTTCAGCAGTAAGACCGCCTTTTGCACTGCTGACGTATTCTTTTACTTCGCTGTATTTGTAACACTTACTCTTTTTATTTTGTTTAACATGTATTTTTTTTCTTTTTTCTTTTCGTTATGCAATAAAGACCATTCTATTCTATTCTATTCCATTTCATTCTATCTTTTGATGTTACCCATATTATTCTAAAATTCTATTTTTTTTTCTCTGCTGTATATTTTATTTTGTTTTATTAGTTCTTATTGTGTTCTGCATTACTTTTCCACAGAACTTCAAAAATATATTTCTGGTGTTCTCCTCTCCCATGATTAGCGCGATGTTCTTTTCCCGTATCATCTGTTCCATTCTTATTTGACTTTCCATTCTATCTCTTCCGTACACGGGACAGCAGGTGATCAGGTGGGCCACGATCTGGTCCACTCCAGGGTCACATGTGCACGCGGCACTTAAATTTATGTAAGTATGAGGAGAATCCCCCGTGCCCCATGAGCATTTGGACCAGGCACGTCTCCACCTCCATCTTGAGGAGTGTGCGGTAGGCTGACGCGACGTCCGGGTAAAAGATGCGCGTTGTTGAAGCCGTCGTCCCTTCCACATAGCGCCTGTTCCACTCATGAAGCGTTCTCAGCCTAAGCTGTCGCTTGACGAACGAGACAGGACAGTTCTCATATACAGGTCGGCAATTATAGATTCAGAGAAATGGCCCGAGCATTCTGAGCGAGCAAGCTTTGCTTTCTACGGCGTCATCTTCAATTAATATTAGGTGAAAACGAGGCGAAGTATTAGATAACAACAGCTAAAACATATTTCCAGAGGTAGCAGCTACGCCGACAACCTGGAGGATCAGGCCACCGCCGGACTCGCGACGGCAGCCAACCAGCGCGCGCTGCAAGGACAGCCGCTGGTAACTAACTACTTATTTCAAACCCTTACATTCCTGCTGACGAAAAACAAAAACTTAAAGTTTATTAATTTATTTAATCTTCACCGTTACTGAACAGATAATAACAGACGAACTTAAATTCAGTTTTTATATGTTAATATAATAAAGTAAAAATAAATAAACTCATAGCAATAACTACCGCAAAATGTCTGACGATTTATTTTTGTTTTGATTAGCCTCCCATATGGTTAATTTAAAGTCAAACCAAGTGCTATCAAAAGTTTTAATTTAATTTAATTTTTTTTATTTTATGCTTCTGTACAGTTTTATATATTCTTTATATTATTTTATTTATCTTCCTAGTTTTGTGTTAATTATGCATTTCCTGAAATCAAACGAATTAAAAAAGCAACTTTATAAATTTAAAACATACTACTGCTACTGGGACACACACACAGCCTTTACACAGCTGTTACAGCACCTTGAGACAAAAATATAAAATTATTAGTTTACTAAATAGTAAATTGCCAGCCACATGTAACAAGATATAATATAAAATGAATAATTTTCTTCATAAATATCGTTTATAAAATTATGTACAATTAAAATCTAGACTAGATAATTTAAAATATAGCATACATATTAAAATATTTTTATGTATGTATGTAAATTGAATAATTGATGAAACGCCGTGTCAAAAGCATCCTACCTGAAATAAGTAAATTTTCATTTCCGCGATGGTTTGCAATCTGTTGTATATAATTTGCTTTCCTATTTATGACATTAAATTTTATTTTCTCTTTTACATACACGAACAAAAAATTGCTTGAAATATAGAACAAAGTTGCTTTAAAATAAGGAAATGTAAAACTGTTGTATTTACCTCTTTTTATTTTTAACCCTTCCTTAGTTTTAAATGCTAAATGTATTCGACAGCCCACGGGGATGGATCAAAGAGAGATTGATGAAATATCGGCTTGGTTAGCACAAGAGAAGGTGTGTCTGTTGTTCCTTTTATTTTTTTAACCCTCTAGCTTACTGCTTCACTAATTTCTAATATAATTAGAAACCGACAGTTTATAGTTGCTCACTAACAAAGCACCATCGCTTTTATGTTTACCATCGTTCCAAGGAGTCTACATAATTTACATTTGTAAAATTATTAAACCATACATCTCATATCTTGCGCTAAATAATTATAGTGTTTCATATGTTATAATAAATTACTTGCCATATAAAGCTCACGTTATTTTTTGCGTTCATTTCTGTTGAAATTGTATCAAACTATTTAGTGTATATACACAAAAAATATACAAGTCAATAAATAAATAAGTGATACCGTCAGCAAATACAATTACCCTTAGTCTCCTATAATTAGCAAATACAATCGAAATATTTTGCAGGCCGCTTCAGAAGCGAACGGTGCTCAAGAGAGTGTGACCAGTAGCGACTTTGACAAATTCCTTGCCGAGAGGGCGGCCGCAGCCGAAAACTTGCCTAATATAAATGATGACATAGGCCAAAATTCCCCGCAACAAACCGCACGTCACCGGCAGATCAAAAAGGAAGATCAGGACTCCATGTTTGCGCTGTGATGTGCTTCGCTAATCGACGAGCGTGTATAGGCCACACACCATGTGCATTGCTGTTTATTAACAATCGTTACTTACGTCTACATACATCTTGCTTCTGTTATGCTTTCGTTTACTATTAAAATGTAGTCTGCAAAAAATACGCATTTGTTAGATTTCCGCGAGGAGCAAATAGTTGTTCTATTGACATTATTGTGTCGCCGGAAACTCTATGTATCTATCATTGACCAACCGTAGAGGCCTATACATGTTTTGCCGCACGATTTTTATGAGTCTAAGTGTAAACGTTGTTTGTTTGCTTAGATCTATACCTTAATTTAACATATAAGTATATGCTATATAATAGTGGATCAAGTATTTGGTACTATTGACATTCACGTTGCAAATAATAACGCCATCATGCCCCATTTTTTATACACGAATTTGAAATATTTTAAGCTGATCAAATCAAATTGGACCATGTTTTTAATTTAAGTACAACATTTTTGACAGATTTTTTTGTTTTTATATGGCTTTTGTTGTATATATGAAATTAATGGTAACGCCACATATTTATTTAAATAGCAGAAACGGAATCGTCTTCGAATGTTTTAATCATTTTCAAATGTCTACATCAGTTATCATGTTACTCTAGGAGCAACCGGTTTTACTATATTTGTGAGATCGGCTGTGGTAATAAAAACTTTGGAATTTTACTGATGAATTTTTACTCTGAAGGAGTTTTAATGGTGCAATATTTTATCTGTTGGCTAACATTAAAGTGAAGTAGTAAACGCATGGTCACCGCGAACACAGAAATGATAAAATGGCAGCCATTTTACCATTCATACGTTAGCGTTGTACGTTAGAGACTGACGCTTTGTTGTTTTCTGAAAACATCTAACAATAACGGGCCCGATGTGGCGGATTACGTCTCATAAGTGCTTTTATAACGCAATTATCGAATTAGCGATTTTTCTACCTTTTTTCACTAATGAAATCAACTTAAAATAATTCAACGTGCATTCGATAACATCATCTGTGACCGCAGCTGTGTATTTTTATTGATTATATAATTTATTGTTTACGTAGGTTAAGTCACTACTTGCACAGATCGCGAATGCTTGGTTAACACATATTTGTCCGCAAATTTTTAGCACCGCCATTCACCAAACGCTGGTATTTTTTTTTTAATAATAACTGATGAAATAATATGACCTGCATATAACCTTATTAATTTCTTAAAACATAACAGTTATTTGGTAAGAGAATAAATTAATAATTTTTTGCAATATAGAAATACAAACTTTGTCATTTTAGAAATAACTTTTCTCCATTTCGTAATTGGTGATCCTTAGCGTAATGACGTATTTTCGTCATACGTACGAATATGTTTTAATTACTGGGCATCAGTAAAGAGTTTCGAAATTCCTTAATTAACTTCAGGTCAACTATAGTCGCACGTGCAAAAAGATAAAGGGCTATATAATAACCAATATAGCAGACGAAGATTTATTCCATAAAACATCAAACGTAAGTAAACATCAAACATTTTACAGGCGACTATAAAATATTTGGATTATACTTCAACTATGAAGCGAAAACGGGGAGCATTTTTTGAATTACGTCGTTAGAAACCAACTTAAATGTAATTTGAAATTACTATGTATAATTATTCCGAAGGGGCGTAGATAGTGATAATGTATTGACTGTATCGAGATGTTTGTTGAGATCCATGTTTCATCGATTTCATTTTCTTTTTTAAGTTTTTGTCATACTTTAAAAAAAATATCTATATGGATCACAAGAATTTCTGATAAAAATAAAGAAAAAATCGCAAGGATTTAGGTACTCTCATTTTTTTGAATTGGCGTTTGATAAACACATCATTCAATTAACATTTTTCTAACGCACTAAAACCGGTACACATTTTATGGTGTTGTTTGTGATCATATTTGTATAATAGAATATATTTTAAACTAACATATGACCTATGTTACCTTGTTAGTATTTCATACTTTAACCTTTCAGAGATTTACTAAACTGGTGAATAAATGACGATTCCAAATTATCCTTAATATTTGTAATTGTATTATAAATAAATTTTACACCTTATACCTTGTTGTTTTCAGTGATTTTAACCTCACGATTCTGTAACCACATAGCACATAGAAAACTTACCCATTCCACTTTTTATCTCGATTTAAAGGTTTTTTCGGTATTATTGTGATAATTTGAAAAGAACAAGCTTAATGTTATTTATTTTAAAAGAATTGTTTTATGTTTTAATCGGTGTATTTAAAGATAATAAATTATTATATAACTGACATTGTTTTTTATTTATCTTGATAGCCTTGATTTTTACGAATACTTTATACAGTAAGCCGGATGAATGTTATAACTGATAAGCATATTTTAGCGTAAGTTATTTATTTTTACATATAAATTATTTATAGAAACTTACACGTAATGTAGACAACAAGCGAGCGGTTCAGGTAATGGAAAGTAATCACTGTTGCGTATAGACGGCCCTAACACTCGGAGAGTCGCAGCTGCGTTACCGCAACCTTTAAGAGAGTACGCCCATTTTCTTTTTTTTATAAAGACGACTAATTTATATGTACAAAAAAGTCCCGATTGTTTCACTGACTGACCAACCAACATCAACGCAGTCTGAACTGTTGGTTCTAGAAACGAGAGTTTTGTGTAGGTATCCATCCACTAAGACATGGTTTTTCGAAATTAAACTAGTAGATAAGGAAAGACGAGTTAAAATTTCAATGGAACTTTTTAGTTTATGTCGGTAAACAACTTTAAATTTAGTACATACTGGAGGGGACTGAATCTTAATTAAAAAAATAGGGCGCGTGAAGACTAATAAACTAATATAAATGATATATCGTTTTCCTAATTCAATACTAAATCATTGAACCGCGAGCACGTACCTCGCGACACAAACGGGTATTCAAACGAGAGTACTGATTAAAATCGCGTTATTCGAATGTACAAGAAAAAATAAAAAGCAGTTTAAATTTTATTATATTTATTTATCAATTTCTGTATCCACAATAGATACTTTTAAGCATAATATCGGGAATTCTAAAACTTTGGGTATTTACATTTTTTCACGACAATATTATTATACAATGAATTATTTGAATGTCTCCTTTTCATTGTTCCAAAAAATATTACGAAAATAAAGTGATCGAAAATAAAGCACCTTTCACAAATATTATGCAAATTTAGCAGGAATTACAAAAATATATAAAAAAATATTTCACTCAAATCTGACGCTTATAGTATTTTTGTGATGAGTTATAGTCAATAACATTTATAATAATATATAAGGATAAAATCCAGTTGTTCGTTGTTTAAACTAATTCTAGGGTAATTAACAGTTTATAATACCATTATGATACAGAAATTATAAATACACATATTGTACATACATATACATGTTATATTGATTTATGTTCTCTCTGTAACAAACAAAAAAAAAATGCGAAAAATCATCTTTCAAATAAAAACAGATCCTAAGGTTGGTTAACGTTGGTTTAACAAAAATATTAAAGACGATAATGGTATAACAATCAATAAACATGCAACTCGTACAAAATTAGGAGAACCTTTAGGACAAAAGTTGGATGTTTTATTTCAGTGAAATTTTCCCTTGTGCGGCGCTACTGGCGCTTATAACAAATATATAAATATAAGTACAACCTCAACGCAAAATACAAAAGAAAAAAACAATAGAGTATAGTCTAGCAGACGAAATGCATAATTAAAGTAAGGTTAACTGTAAAAATAATAATTATAATCTATACAAAACTATACTATGGAAGTCTCACGCGAGTGTACTAAGCCACTGTTATACTTATAACTCGTCTCTGGCCGGCGTCTCATCCTCCTCGTCCTCCTCGCTCTGTAACGCAAACGCTAACGTTTAATAAAAACAAAGGAACACATATAAATTCAAGCTAATGAAAAAGAATACTACAGTCTGATGTGTCATTTACAAGAAAATGAAAACAATCAGGCAGCAAAGTTAGAACTACCAACGTTTTTACATACCTATTTCCACTAACTAGATACAAAAAAATCATAAAATTTACGATAAATAACTTCTAAAGATAACATGGACACTAGAGTCGCTGTAATTCGTCAAAAGCATACTTTAAAATGATAATTAAAAGAATGCCCCTCAGGTTCTGGCCGGTTCACATGGAACAGTTGGCTTCTTGATAAGTTTTAAGGTAAAATACACAAAAATAACCTCAGACCCTGCCGCTTGTATAGAGGACAATTTTACTACTGACACTTCTGAGAATTGGAGTAACTAACGCCACGGGGGTCACCCGTGACCAATCCCTGAAGACAGCTAACAATTAAAAATATTGGATAAAGTCAAAATTGATCAATTATTCATATTTAACAATGTTAGTAGAATGGTGAAATGTTAAGCTCTAGTACAGTTGGTTTAAATACATAGAAAGATATATTTAAACATAGAGTAAATAAAATCACTTATCGAAAAATATGATATTCATCGCCAAGTTCGGGGCGTTAAACGTCTTAATAATTATTTTAAAACCATAAACATGGTCGGATTTATAAACACTGAAATAAATACATATGCTGATTTTGAGTCTCTAAGTCAGCACATAAAACAATAATCACTTAGCATGCTACATAAAATTCCTAATCTGAGGAGGTTAAATAAATCGATTAAGGTAAATAGTACTTACGACGCTGGGCGAGGGTTCGGCGCCCTCACCCTCCGTCTCCACGAACTTGGTGAGGCCGGCCAGCGTGCGTTCACCGTTGTACTCGCGCACCTGTTGCAGCCAACGACATTTAACTTACAATATATTAGAGAGGGAAAGAGAAGTGTACATATTAATTACGTCATAGTGATGCAGAGCTGTTACACGTTGGCTTCCACTTAACACTTAATAGAGATTAATAATTATAAGTGTATCAAACCATTACATAGTTAATGGATAACCACTGTTACAGATCCTTGAAATAACAAGTACCATAAATGTAATATATTTTCAAAGACGCCGATTGCAAACCATATAATGAAAAGGTTCTATTTGTTAAACATTTAGATCCAAGCTTGTGTACGACAAAAATATAAATATTTCAAGTCTGAGCTCCGAGCGGGACACATGCCGTGTTTTTTTGGCCATCCGCACTAGCCTAAGCCTATCTCATAACGTTAATGGAAATTTACAAAAAATACCGAATTATCCTTTGTCCGGTGTAATTCCTTCAATGGATCTCGTCAACAACGATTTATCATTTACTTTTAATTAATACATAAATCTTAACCGTAAGGCGTGCGCCGTGGATTGCCTACTCGTTATGTAAAGCACTACCATGGGTTGCGTGCTTTTACGTAAGAACGCAATTTTTACAGATTTAACTAATTAATTAATTTTAACTGAAATATGAGTAAACTATGTAGTGATCTTAGAAGTTTTGATAATCATTTATTTCATTAAGCAACTATATTATGAAAATAAATATTTATTCAAAAACGCACATATGGGTTCAGAGCGCTTAAAGGGTTAATAGTCTTCCATCGTCAACAGAGATGTTAATGAAGAACTATACCCAACATACAAGATTTTTTTTAAGACAAAGTGAACTGTAATGGAGTCAAATATCTATATTTTATAATTGATTAAATTTAACATTGTTGAAATGTATATAATGTTATGAGTCTTCTTCACCTTAAGAAAGTAAGAACATTGGCGGTGGAGTGATTTCTTAAAGAAATGTGTAGTAATTTAAGTTTTGTATATTAAAACATTTTTTTTTTAGAAGAACGTATTATTATAAGTTCACTAATGAAGATAATTAGGATTCTAGATTTTTTATATCACGCAAAACATAACATGTTATATTACCTCCAGAAACTTTCCGAGAACATAATTATGACCACGTGCAATAAGCGCACATAGTGATTTTTTCTTGTAAATTTTCTCATTATAGAAGTAAAAACAATATAATATGGTTATAATTCAAAATGGGACTTAAAGAGTATTATCTTTGAATCAAAAATAAAACAATGTGAGTATTGGTGTCCTGATAAAAAAACATGTTAATTACCTGGTTGTCCTTGGTGTACAGCTTGATTGTGGGGAACGAGGTGATCTTGGTATGCTCCAGCTCGTTGGCGGTCGCGTCCATCTTCGCGATGACGACGTCCTCGTCCTTGGAGAAGTGCTCACCCAGCTTGTCGTATATCGGGACCAGTTGCTTGCAGTGACCGCACCTGGAGACAAGATCGTTGTTAGACATTGACCTCTTTGTAACGACTGTATTTTGAACGTCGCTAGCTCTCTTTACTGGTGGTGCGCGACCTGGGGTTGGCAAACTAAAACCGTGCGGCAAAAATAGGGTCTAGAAATATTCAAATTTAACATGTTAACGAGAAAAAAAGAAATTCAAGAATATTTAATTTTTTTGACTTATGATTCATGAGGGGGTCCTCCAAAGTTTTTAAAGGAAAAAAAGGGGCTTTAATACTTACCGTTACCTTATAAGGTATACAATATTTCATACCCCACATTGAAGTAAAGAAAACTTTTTATCTATATGTACTTTTATTATCAGAAATGAACTAACCACTTAATTTTACAGGATTTTAAGAGGCAATAATGCAATGCCAGTTTTCCGCCATAATAGCAATGCTGTGTTCCGAGAATCATACACGTGAGAGCTACAGTAGTACAATAGTATTTCAGTGAAAACATCACTAAACCGATGAGTAAATGAATCGTGAATAAACAAGATTGTGTCTAAAAACCAGCACGAACAAAAATGTTGACATAAAATTTAATAATTAAGAAGAAATAACATAAGGTTTGTAATTATCTGGATTATAAGACGATATAAAATTAATAGAATAAAAGACAGACAAAATAATGTAAACTAAATAATAATTAGTGATGTTATCGCTCTCAATTTAAACGTATTATTTTTAAAAATATACACGTTTGAAAAATTACATCAGATATTTGGTGTTAAACAAATATTGCTTCCGACAACAACGGAGAAAGAAATTATGGTAATAGGTCTGTAGTTTTCAAACCATTGAGCAGACAATACTCATTACTCACAGCTCACTGAATACGTCCTAATGATCAGACACTAGAGACCACTTGTGCATACTTGTGACATCACCACTTCTCCTTCACACGCATCTCAAAAGCTCATTACTGCGCAATCCTTATTTAGGGCCATTTTATTTAATAAATATTATTTCAGCTAGTTGTACCCAGTATTTCATAATACTGACATAAAAGACAGCGTATGTTAAAAATACAGTCAATACCAAAAATGTAATCTATTTAATTGTACAATTGTCCAAAATTGATCTAATGCGTTATGTTTTCATAGTTTTGATAATAGTTTTTTTTTTATTTGCGATTCATGCTATATATATTCGTATAATGACGAAAGGTTTCGATTAAAATCACTATTTAAGAAGTTTAAATTTTGACAAACGTTTTAACCTTTGTTTTAATACTTTGCGGCAAATGACTATATCCGACCGATTTGCGGTGTTATTGGGGTTGGCGGCTTTTCGGCTGATAAACGATGGCTACAGCCGTCGCTCATATTTAGTTATTAATAGGGAAAAAAGAAACATAATAATATTTTAACTCGCTTCGTTGCGCAGCTGCTTGCCCTGTATCCTCTGTCCTTTCGATGGTCGAAGGGTTTTTAAGAATCTGTGTGAATAGCTATTTATCCACAATGTTAATCTATCGCCATAACAGCGTTACTGTATTCCAGCGGTCACACATATTAGCGGTATACATATACATTTACCATATTTGGCATCATTGTTGCTTAATATCGTGTGAATTTTCAATGATAAAGAAAGTTGACACTCACCATGGAGCGTAGAACTCGACCAGCACCTTCTTGTTGCTGTCGAAGACCACTTCGTCGAAGTTAGTTGCAACCAGCACCTTGACGGGCTTGGCGGCCCAGTCTTCCGGCAGCTCCTCGCTGAGCAGGTGCTGTTTTAGGGTGCCCGCGAAGAACGATTGCACGAATTCCTAATGTAACAAAATAAAAAATAAGTATGATGATATTTTCTTGCCGCAAGACCGCAATAATAGATCGATATGTCAAGAAATCCTGATACATGTAGCACCGAGTAGCGGTATCGCCATACGAGCCGAAATCTTCGGCTCACCCTACTGAAACTAATATGTCAACCCATATTAATAGGTTCCTCGCCAAGTTATTTTACCCAACTTGTATTGACCACTTGCCATGTTTATTAAAAAGTGGTATTGGTCAAATATATTATATAGGAACAAGTTGGTCATGAAATATACGTTTTTAGTGCTTAAAATGAATGTCTGCGCGTATCAATTATGAGACACGTGGCAGGGAACATGTTAATGAATCACAGCTGGTAGGTATAATGTATATATTATAGTACCTAAAGTTTGGAAGTCCAAAGTATTGATTTTACAGATTTCTTTTTGATTGTAAATTTAATTAAGTGAAATCGACTAAATCGCTTCAGTATTATATACGTACTAATCGACTGTATAATTAAAAGTAACTACATTATTCAATATTTTAAAATTCGAAATTTACTTCAACGAATGCTTTATCAGTCGTGCCCGTGAAATGTACGCCATAGACATCAAGAAAAAATAACATTATAGATAAATTGTAGGAATCATTTGTGAAAGACAGAAATGACTATATCATTGGTTTCCAAACTTTTATAATAACTCTTCTTATTCTTCTTCTTCTTCTATAATAAGTCTTCTTAACACTTGAGATCGCTAGTTGATTTTTAAACTTTTCGATACGGACGCTCTCCTACGTTTAGCTCGTTATGCTACCTATTCTAACTGAACCCTATTGACTGACAAACTTTCAGACGATTGTTTAGTTTTTAAACTCTAATAATTCATTTTTAAATATAAAAAAACTGTATGTTAACAGTGTATGGCCAAAAATACAACCGGATAAAGGAGTTTCTTTTTCAAGACCGGTCTTTAATGTCTTAAAAGGTATTTATTATATTAAATGAATACAAAGTATTTAATTACATTAATTTTCTATTTACGTGTAAATAAGCCTGTTGTCTGCTATAACGTCTCCCATTTGCCTTTTGGACCTCCTACCGCCCCACGAAAAGCTCCAGCGCCCACTAGGGGGCAGTACCGCTGCCGTTGGGTGCCTATGGTCTAAATGAACCCCTATCAAGACATGCGTCGCCAATCCGGTTTTATTTAGCTACAAAATGATTAAATTATTCCTAATCTCAAAGCCATAACATTCCTTAGAGACCTAATAATAATTATCACTGCGCTTGTGTAACTAATTGTAATGCGTGAAATAGTAGTTCATTTTAACGACTGTTTGCAATTTGCTTCGTCTAAAATAAATTAACTATTTCACGTTACTACACGATACGATTGTAATGGCGTAACATAAACACATAACCTTACATATTTCCTCTTTAGCTCTGCAAACATCTGATTGGATATGCTACTTATGAAACCACGGCACTATTGGATATACCGTTAAGGGATGTAAAACGCGACATTACAGAACGCGAATAATCAGTATTAAATTGTAATAATCAATTTTTTTTGTGATGACCGCCATCTTACCTGATATAAATAGTGATGTAGTTTCTGTTATAAACTAGATAGAATCCTTATTACTTTCGCATGGATATGGGATCTATTATCTCCAAGGAATATCATTTTCCCGCCGTAACAAGTTCGTTAAATATTAACTGGGATGATCTGCCGTTATTGTAATAAAATCATGGAAATCTCAGTTAATAGTTTTTGTGTGATGAGGAATCATATAAAAAAAACAGACAGACAAGTTTACTAGCATAATTTTTAAAAATCTTTGTCTTGGTCTCGTTATATTGATTTATACAGAAAGAATTTCTTAAACAGGCATAAATATAATATACATGACCATTTTTGATCTTATTCCGCTTTTAAGCTACTACAGAAGTGGTATAAAAAATTCATATATAAATTTAGGCAACTACATTCATGTGAATCATTTAAAAGAAATGTATTAATCTATTTGGATAAAATTATTAATAACTCAAATGTTACCTAGAACATTGGACATTGAATTGGTTATAGTTGTTCATAACTTAGTGTATTATCGTTTCACCATTAATTTTTTGTAAAAAATGTTATAACATGTAATTTTGTTACTTTATTTATTACTATCAGTGTAATAATGTGGAAATATAAATCAATTGGATGCTTACCTCAATAGAGTTGGCGCTAAGTTCAGAGGTGGCAGGTTTGTATTTAGCCATGTCCTGTTCCAAGGCAATGAGACGGGCCGATGGAACCTCATCTTTCTTCATGCCGAAGAACTCAAGAATTCTAAAAAAATTTTATATATTTATTGGAAATTTTTACACATATCTAATGACGTCTTGAACAGACATTTTGTTGTAATGTAAAAATTCAAGAAAAAAAAAAAGATGCCAAGGAAAATCAATTATCAAGTATAGTATTTTTGTAAATATTGCAATAATCATGGGTCATTCAAAGAAAATTATTGAAGTCTGCGCGTAAGATCCACCTTGTATGAAAATAATAAATATGATATATTTCCAAATGCCTTATAAAACGTAAATTTTTTTAAGCAATGAAATGTGTCCATAACTTTGTGAAACTATTCTGTGTACAAAACACCAGTTTAATTATCTCGCCGTACGACTGAGTTTAAGTCCAAAATAATTCTGCCCTGTAATTACAATTTTAACTTAGAATCCACTTTGTACTGTCGACTATAAGGTTTTACATTTTTGTTCCAACATTATATCTGCTTAATGCGCGCTAACTTCCGCTGACACTGTCTATAATTAGTCGATTTTTATCAATCGTATAAATGACTAACACAAGTAAATTATTGCAGTACTCTCTCTAATGTATATTTCAAATTCTATCTGTAACAAATGAAGTGAAAAAGCTGTTCATGCCTGATTTTATGAATCATAGATTTATAGTATAATTTCATGATAGCATAATATGAAATTACAAGAAATCCAATTCCATGACAATTTTAAATATGATTTATCATATATGTAATGCTATTATTTGTATTTGTAATGTAATAAAAAAAGCATTCCAACAATAAAATAATCATTTTAACGCCATCATTGCACCCAATTGTGGAGTTTGGACATTTGTAGTATATCTTCGAACTAGCCGCGCGAGCTATCACTATTAATGTTAATTAAAAAAGCCAATAAAAAAGCACATATTTACAAACCTTTGGTGGTCGTCTTCATCGGTGTCAATAGCAACGGCCATGATCTTGTCGCGGTAACTCTTAGCAACGGGTTTCAACTCCTCAAGGTACTTCTCGAAGTCACCATTTTTCTACAAGCAAAATATCTCTACTGTATTTATAACCATACACATAAACAAATTAAGTCGAAATTTAAAGGCAAAGTTTACATGCTTAAGTACGACTTCTAAGAACGGAACGTGACGTGAGGTCAACGTATCTATTAGGTCATTCACCTCATCGGAATTTATATGAAATAAATATTAGCTGTCTTAACGCAACCTTTTATATATCGATTGTTATAAGATATTTTTTACAATAAATAGAATTTAATATAAAAGTAAACATTATCAATAATGTTTTTATAAATATTAACGATAATATCAACTAATATATTTTAATTTAAGCCACTACCATCAGAACTATAGTATTAACAAAAAAAAATTTACTTCAAAAAGATAAAATGTCAGGATGGCATTTAGTCTTGAATATTTTACTAATACTCATATAGTGTTGCAGGCATGCATATAATAGCTTCAAATAACTTTTGACATTCAACTGCAAGTCGAAAATCTACTTTCACATCAGGAGTATATATATTCAAAGAACTTATGTCATGTATGTCACTTTGTTATAATAAGTGTACATGTACACTTATACACAATTGTCCTACATATTATCCTTATATGCTAGACATTGTTTATTAAATTTGTTTATTTTAAGTAAACTACAAGGTTATCAAAAAACTTTCATAATTTTGGTTATAACATTCTTTGAATTGTTAATTTAATATCAATTATGCTATCATCATCTAATGATCATGATAATCATTTTTAGTTAATGTTAAATAGATATTTTTTAAAGGTTTTTAGATTCATAATTTTAAAGATGTTGTAATTGGATTATGATTAATTTATAGGTATTTATAAAAATGGAATTAAATTATTAAAAAAAAATTAAAATATTGTAGAGCTTACCTTGGACAGGAACAGAAGCAGGTGGTATTTAATCTGTCCTCCAAAGATTTTGGATGCAGTCTCGTGGGAGAATTCGACAATGACAGGCATGCTTTGCACAAAGACCCATGTTTTGAAGAGATCTTCACTGAATTCTTCAGCTTCATACTTGACATGGGGCTCTTCAAACTAATAAAACAAAATTAAAATAAATAAATTCCCCACAATACTTTAAATTTATGCACTAAAAATTCTTATTCTGTTGGCAAACTGATATTTGGTACTGGGTCAACTCTTATCTTAACCTCATGATAGGGAAATGGTCCATTAAATATTCTACTAAAGAGGAATATCATTTTGAATTGTTATCTACCAGTAGATATAAAAATATGCTAAAATTGTTTGAATTAAATTTATTGAAAGATAATTTAACATAAATAAACTTAACAACTGAAACTAAAGACCCTGGTCTTCATTTACATAAAGTGATATAGGAAACCTAGCCTCCTTGTGAGCTCCCTTTATAGCACTCAAGAGTATCTTCTCATAGAAGAAATATATTTAAATGCAAATAGAATACATTCTACAAAGAAAACTGTTTATTCTTTATAAAAAAATGGACAGAATTAACTATTGAAACATTAAACTATAAATGTAATTATGATTCTATTACTACTTACGTTTTTGAACAGGACAACATCACCAGCTTCTGCCTCCAACTCCTCAACAATCTTCTCATCAGAAACAAGTGCAAACACTTGATCATCAACCAGACTTGCTACAGCCAGGTAAGCCTTTGCCTTTTCAGTTGCTTGGTCAGGGAAGAAACCAAATACAGCAACATTGTTGGCAGCAATCAGCTCTTTAGCTTGATCAGCAGATGCAATCTCAATGGCAGGTGGGCCTGTCTTCTTCTTCAACCATGCGATGATGTCATCAGCTTGTCTTCCCCCTATTAATCAAAAAAATATATATATAATACAAACAAATACTTACATTAATTTATACTCTAATAAGAATATTAGTTAAACATTGAATTACTTCTAAGTTTTAATCATATGGATTAAAAAAATGGAAAATTACCTGACCTGTAATAAATTATTGAATAAATGGCATGAAATGTTTATAAAACAGAGAAATCTTTCTAAATGGCCTATTGAAATCCAATAAAAATTTATGGAGCTATTAAATTATAGCATGACTTAATGTTCAATAACTTTACCTGTGTAATCAATAGGGCTGCCGTTTTTAAAGAATTTCAATGTTGGATATCCTCTTACACCATAGTTTTCAGCGAGTTCCTGCTCTTGAGTCGCATCAACCTTGGCGAGTTTTATGGGAGATTCTTCTTCATTTAGCTTCGTGGCAGCCTTTGCGTATTCCGGCGCCAACGACTTGCAATGACCGCACCACGGCGCATCTATAAAGTAAATATAATTAACATACCTACAAGACGATGCCGGTAATAGTAATGAAATATTACAGAAAGAAAATTATTTTATTATTGTCAAAAATGAGAAATATTACAATATGTAATGTACAATAGACAAAGCAGTAATTACAATTACAAACTTACAGAATTCGACCAAAATGTGGTCGTTGCTTGCAATAACATTGTCGAAGTTTGCTTTGCTAAGTACAAGAACATTATCTTCTGATGGTATTTCGTCTCCGAGCGCGGAACCCAGAAGGGCTATCGCTACTGTTAATAACGTTACTCGCATCTTAAATTTACGGATGCTTAAACACAACTACTAATAAACTCGGAGGACGAAGCTCAACAAAACGCCGAAAATGCCACTTCATTCACACGCACACCGTCGCATTTGACGTGGCAGCGTCGATCGTGTGTTGGGCTGTGATTGGTTGGCACAGTTTTTTTTTATTTATTATTGAAGACTCTTTTTGATAAATTTTGATTTTGATATAGTACAAAAAAAAATAAAATATTTTTTTTAACGTATGTGATAATAATTAAAAAGAAATTGAAGGCGCAAATAATATGAAAACTTATTTTTTTTACATTATCTTTTAACCAATGAAAATCTTTTTAACAGTTGTGTAAAGTTTGAGTAAGATGGGTTTAAATAGTATTTGATTAATTGTTACGTCATCTAGAAGTGCGTACGTCATCATAATAACATTAGAAGTTCCTCCAAAAAATAAGTCTGCATGCAAATTTTTATAGCGATCGAGCGAATGAGAATGGTTTTTAGTTTTATATACCTCCATTTTAATATGTTCATATAAATTTGTTTTCAGCTATGTATCTATAATGTTCTATTTTTGACAGATTTAGGTAGAATGACACTGACATATATGTATTTGATATTCCAAACAAAATATATTATTGAATTGTGGCCAATTGTTATTAACTTAAATGTAATATATTAAAATTGTATTTACTTACATAGAGTTTATATAAACGATACAAGCTATGGCAAATTCCGGAGAAAATGGAAAAAGCTCAGGTAAACATTTTTTTTTTTAACTTCTATCACTTAAAATATTTAAAAAATATCGAAGTAACATTATATTGTTTTTTCAATGGCCATATTGATTTGTATGTTTTAATAAATCAAGGAAAAACTAACGTAAAGTTTTAATAATTGTATTGTGGTATGTTTAATACTAATACATGTCTGCTGTTACACAGTTTAGTCTATTATGTATATAAATCTCTTTAAAAGTGCTTTTCAAAATTCTAAATAAATGATAGTGGCCTTCGCGAAATGAATGTCCAGAGATTTTATTTTAGAATTTTAAAATTGGACAACATCCAAATTTTACACACTTGGTCTATCCTAGGTACTTCATCACAATTATAGATGATAATAACACTTGCAGAGGAAATGTATAGTTTAAAATCTCATACATAATTAAATAATGTAAATTTATCTTTTTACATAGGTAAAATAATAGAAATCTTCCCTAAAATATATATATATTTCTTTTATTTCTAGATGCCAGAGCTAACAGTAACTTCTGAAATATATGAAGAGTATGATTATAAAACAAAACTTAAACCATTGCAAGATGGAAGTGAGTATATTTTTAATATAAAAAAAATATTCTTTACAGTCAAAGATGGAATCATTTTTTATGTGAATGTATAGGTAATAGAAAAAAAATTAAAAAATTGTGGTAAACATATTTCTGGATTACAATTGCTTGTTAATTATAGATACATTTTTTTAATAACCTTTCCATAAATTATTATTCATTAAAGTAATATATTTCTTACATTCAGATGTCATATCAGAGTTTCCATTTCTGTTACCGAATGGTATAAGTAAACCCAGATTTGATGAAGATGGTGATTTAGATGATGAGAGACCTCACAAAACTTTTATTAAAATTGGTAAGCAATAAAAAACCTCATATCTGTATATTTTCATCATTATTTATCATAAATTATAAAGTGTTTTACTTTTTACTGGGACCACAAAAGAGAGTTTTAACATTTAATATATTACATGTAAAATTAAAAGATATTTGTGTTGACAACTAAATATCATATTTTGTACACAAAACTGTATTTTACTTAACATCTGGTGAATCTGTTTTCTAACAATAAAAAATTACTAAAAGCTATAATCTCATTAGTTTTCATTTCATATCAAAAGTAGAACCAAATGTAATAATGTAAACCACTTGTTAAATTAAATGAAACGAGAATTACATGTGACATGGTATTTAATCATTTTAGTTTATGTGCAGTTTTAATGTGAAAACTATCTAATGACATGTGACTTGAATAGTGGCTGTTTTTTGTTCTAGAACACAGTTCAAAAACAAAAATAGCATTAGTTGGTCTTCAAGTATGGCGTGGCGCATTCCTCCTCGGTGATTTGGTGATACATCTCGGTTTGAGTGGAGAGTTGAGTGGTAAAACTGTATTGGAACTTGGTGCAGGAACTGGTTTCACAAGTTTCATTTCTGCATTGTATGCAAAAAAAGTAATTTGTACAGGTGCTCATTTAATTATGTTTTAACATGCGATAAAGAGGTTCACAATTCAGTATGTATATGTTTCTGTATGGCAAACTGTACAAACTCACACTCAAAATTAGTTCATTGTATTGGATTATTTTATACAATCACTATTTATCTTTGTTATCTTCTTCTTAAATTCATAATGCACCCTAAGAATAGTTTTTTTCAGTTTAAACTTTATTCTATATATAGTCTGTTCTTCCTGTTACTAACCACCTGTGCATTACATGTGAGATCTTTAAATTATTCATTCATGACTTAATAATATGAAAAAAAAAATAACGCTAATTTTTTTTTTATTTAAACTATCTGTAAAAAATCCTACAGATTGTAGATAAAGCATTTTGAAGATAATATATAATTAAAATCTATAAGTTCGCAAGTCATGTAATCAAGAAAAGGAAACATTTAGTCATAGAGTTAAACCTATACTCAACTCTATTGTTTCAGATATTGATTTAGGCGGGATATTAGATTTAATAAAAGTGAACGCCAAATATAATAAAGCACTGATCAAATCTCAGTTCAAAGTGATGCCATTAGATTTCATGGAGGTGAAATGGAGCCAACTGCTTACTGAAGAAATTAGTAATGTTGACATCATAGTTGCAGCAGACGGTGAGATTCTAATAGCCACGGGAACCTTTATTTATAAAATAGTTCGTTTTCGTCCTTTCATCAAAACAGCACACTTGAAGAATAGTGGACCACATTATTTTTTTCTATTTAATTTTTTATTTTCATACTTAAATTCAATAACACTGGATGAAGAACATTATACCATTAAAATTGATTTTTCCCTGTTAAATTCTCTAGAAGGTTTGCTCGACATTAATCAATTTGTTTTTTGTTTCACTTAGAGTATATCTCCAAGTTAGTAATTAAAAATTTGAAAAGTAAAATTTCGATAACGATGTTAAAATATATTTAATTATTAGACACCTTTATTCAAACCTTGTATTTTCTCAATCGTCTTTAACACGGAGTTTTTGGGACGCGTCATTTTGATGAATAATTTTCGATAAAAAGTTGAGTATGTAATGTACGATTTTTTTTTACAGTACATGGCAACATTGCTTTATTATATTATTCTTTGAATTCTTGTTCAAATAAAAAAAACAATTGTATAATTTACGGCAATTTTATTTAATTGATAAAATTACTACGGTCGCGAAAAGGAAACCAAGTTTTTATTTAAATTCTTTACCCGAAAAATGTCTTTTTGCATGGTTCTTAATTTTTTTTTGGAAATTGTAATAGACGGAATGCTGATGGGGAGTTTGTAGGCCTTTTCTTCTCCCCAGACAGAGCACATAGGAAGCAGTGATGGGTGGTCGAATCGGGGCGGTGACTGTAAAATATTTGACGGCGAAAAAAGTGCTACATTTATTTTACTTCGGCTGTGATTTAAGACGGTTATTTATTTCAGTTATCTACGACGACGACGTAACGGCCGCGTTTATTTCCACCGTGGTGAGGATAATGAACATGAAGCCACCCAAAGTGCTGTACGTGGTGATGGAGAAGCGTTACGTGTTCACCGTCGAGCACATGCAGCCGGTCGCGCCGTGCTACGAGACATTCGTCACGTTACTCGACAAGGCGCACAAGGAATCCGCTCAACACGCGTGGTCCGTGCAACAGATGCCGCTCGACTTTCCCAAGTACTTCATGTACGACCGCGTCAAAGAGCTCGTCGTGTGGAAGATAACGTCCGAAGTACCTGTACATCTGTGATATAATAAACTATTTCATACCCACAAGATTGTTTCATTATACTTCAGGGCGAGCACACTTTTCTGTCTCCGGCCTTACTGCCAAGTGTTAGTGCCGATAAAAAAATACTGAGACTTTAGCGGCTAAACGCTTGCCGTGTAATGCGAAAGGTCATAGTCGGAAGGAGGGATTTGGTTCGTCCTAGTTTTCCTTAATCTGCCTAGCTAGCTTCTTACCGCCTTCATTGTTTCAATCCACTATTTTCTGACTGTTATTCCACGAAACCAAAAGTATTCTGGGCAACCACGCTTCATTATCTTAGGTATATCTTTGTACTTAAATATTCCACATGAGGTTAAGAGCGCATGAGGCCGTAGATGATGAAGCGCTCTCGCCTAGAATGCCCTTATTCCCAGTCCCCCGCGTAGCGAAGCCACAACGCTGTTACGGCGGTAGATTGACATTGAGAGTGGTAACTAGTTAAGCAAATTCGATAAACCCTAACACCATCCAAACTCGAACTAGAGCCCACCCCGGGCGATAGTCTAACTTTAAATAAGAATGTGATAATATGTGTAATAATAATAACACCATTGGCATTCATGTCATATTTATTGTTACTGAATACACATACTCTTTTACAGTAAATACCGGCTTTTAATAAATAAACGAAAAACCACTGACGAACTTTCATAATTTCAACATTGTACAATAATAAAGAGTATCAAATAATAAATACAGAATAACATTTACCTATAATCATCCCCTTTTGATTTACTTCAATCTTTAATACATACCAATTGTTAATATTGTTAAATAAGTTTTTTTTTTGTTCACTTCTACTTTTGCGTTGGCCAGAACTCATTGTATTTGGTAAGAAATGTCTTTTTAAGTTCCGAATTCCTAGCCTGTTGGTCTTTCTCTTTGCTTAGCATTTCAATACTTTGGCCGACGCACAAGTCTCCAGTAAAGTGAATGATAACCACTTGCGTATTGAATGATACATTTTTATCTTGCGAGTGTTTAGTGTAGTTACTTTGTGACTCCAGGTCCATCACAATTTCACCGGCTGTGAAATTATTTTGTTACATAAAAATCTTCAACTGATTTTGTTTCATTAAAAATCCATTAATATGCAACTTATATATAATACATATAATAAACCTGAGAATACATTTAAAAAACGTTAAATAATTACTTATGGCCTATTAATGGGTCTGTGTCGCGTATAAAAAAGGCACGATACCATTTTCATTAATTAAATTATTCTTCAAACAGTCTTTAAGAAAGACTGGAGTTTTTACCGATCAATTTATTGTAAATTTAGAACTCTCAACGGTTAAATTAGCCCATGTCCACATAGTCCATTGTATATTTCGTAATCATTATATATTTTTCCCGAGTATATCTACATTAAAGTAAAGATAAATATACTTATTTAAAAAAAATACACACCTGCATTATAATCATCAGAGTCTTGCGCACTTGAGTCGCCGGTGCAATCGAGGCCGCATCGATTATCTTTTAGTATGCCTCTTTTAGTGGTCAACTTGCTGATCGCCTTCTCACTGCTTTTCGCGCCCTGTTCGATTTTATGCTTGTCTATATTGCGGAGAAATTTTTTCATCTATAAAAAGAAATTTACACTTAGATGATCATTTACCGAAATGGCACTAATACACAAACGGCTTAAAAAGTTATTTCTTATTTGAGAAAAATATTCCTAGAAAATTGATTTCAATTTCTATAATCTATTACACCCCTTTGTTATAAATCCTAAGACGAGAACTTTGTTGATTTTTATTCTGACATTTAAAGGATGTTTATATTACATCTTTAATAATGACTAGATTTAATGATAAAAAAGTGAAAAAGTCTTACAGTTTTTGATATCTTTTTCGGTGGTTCCGGATAGGTCATTTTCGGTTCGCCGGGATTACTGCCTACGACGTGGAGAGTGTTTTTGGGTATATCAAAATCTGAACGAACCGGCGCCTGAGCTTCTACAGTTTCCTTGTGGCGACCGGGTCCTGTCGTTGATTTACTATTTGTTGGTACATACGAAGATCTGCCGGCTGTGTCCTTGTTTGATTTTCCAATTGCTGGTTTTGTTTTTGGAAATTTCTGGTCACGTTTCGCTGGTATTTCATCATCGTTGGAAAAACTCTCCTCGGATGTTGACGGGAACACTTCATTTAAACTGATAACTTCCACGTTACATTCTTCGAGACTCGATTGACTTCTTGCGTTTTGTATTTGACACAGCTGATCCGTTGAATGAATGCTTATAAATGATTTTTGGGCGGAGTCCAAAGCAGGATCTTCATCCGTATTTGAAGATTTCTTTGTTACGGTTACTAAAAATGCAACATTGATTAATCTTCCTTGCGCATGACTTAATTTAACTGACATGTTTCTTATTGAATTACGTACCGGCATATATACAATTTTCCGCATTGTTACTTTCAATCGTTTCACCTATAAAAAATATTTTATATTATTACGTTAATAGTTTATTACTTTTACATATCTAGAGAAACGTACCTCCATCCTCAGTTCGGCTTTTAATTAAAGTTTCTATTGATTCTATATCAGATAATTTATGTGCATTCTTCGAATGTGACATATTTTAACAATAAATTTCAATGTGTAAGCTTTGTCAAATGTCTTTCCATTTTTCTCTTTACCATTCACCATTGGTTGTTCCAATTTCAATATTATGTTGTCAATTTTGTCTTAACACCTCGTTAGTTCCAATTTTTTTAATAGCTTCATATTAATTAAGCCGCTTAGATGGTAACGACAGAATTTAAGCTGGCACAACAAATTAGGTCTATTACTTTATATCGATCGTCTATGTTTTATTTGTGAAATCATATAAACATTTTAGCATCGTTAATAGTGTCTATATAAAATTGCCTTTCTCTTTGGATAGTTTTTTTTAAAAAATTGTTGAATTATAAAATTCATATTGCTGTCACATGATATGTAGATTGATTAAGGTAATGTTTAAGTGACCATTTTAATGCTTTAATAACCAATATGCTAATTTTACTAAAAAGTATAAACAATGATTAATAGAAACATTTTTTTATCGTAATGGCTAACATTTGACCTCGATTTTACACGATATAAAGTGACTATGAGGTCGTAGGAGGTATAGCGCACAGCCAAAAACTATTATATATTCTCATACTACAATGATGTAAATAATAAGGTTGGTATGATTTACGAACTGTGTGGTGATACTCGTCCACAACTCCCGCACCACCACTTAGGGATATGCAGCAATAGCTGAGCTATGTCCAGTTGCCGCAGTGAAATATAACTTTAGATATGTATTTGCTTTATTTTTTATATGGCAATAAATTGAACCAATCTCTTTAAAAAGAAGTCGAATACTATCACGATAATTTGCACTCCTTACTACGGTCAATTATTTTAGAAAATCAGTTTTGGCAAGCAAAAAAAGCAGCAAGTCTACAGGTGTCGCGGATGTCCGTGAACAACGGTGATCACTTACCACCAGACTAGTCGCTTACACGTTTATTTTCTTTATAAAAACAGGTATGAACATGTGCATGAAAATTATGTTAAATTTTACAATTAAACTCGAAACAATACCGAAAATAGTTATATTTCATAAGTACATGTCAGTATTGAACATTACACAAAAGTAAAATGTTACAAAAATAACAAAATGAAATTTGTATGATCACCGCTGGAATCGGAATACATGGACACGTGGTATATGAAAGAAAAAAATGACAAAATATATAACTTACAATAAACCATTGAAATATGAAAAAATAACGTTACTACTTGTAAAAGTCTAATAGTTCTAATATTATATTATTGAAACAATATAATGTTTTATTCGGATGATTGTGTGAATAAGGCAAACAGATTTACAGTCTTTTCATTCATGGCAGTATAGTTTGCATGTTTATTAAAAATTGTTCTAAATATATCTATATCATTATACATCAAACCGCCTATAATCAAATCGCGGTTACTAACACGTGTGCGATAAGTACACGCTACGAAAATAAACGATTTGATGCGTAATATTATGAAAAACAATTGTCCTTACATAATAGAATTATAGATAACAGAATAGTCTCCTTAACATTGTTACTTTATTTAGTCTAATGTTAATTAATTCCTAAAGAAAACACCCTAGGGTAGGCAGTACTTTGTTAGACATTAAGTATACTAAGCACAATACACATTTCGTTCAAGTGAACATACCATCAGTGTCTTTAAAATTTCCCAACCAGTAATATTTTTAAAATTACAATTATAAATAAAAATTATGCATAGCCAAGACACAATACCTATAACTGAATTATAGTAAGTTATCAGTAAAGAAATAATGGTTTATTGAATAACATGTTCACTTCGCTGTGCGTCTCCAATGGTTCACAAAATAATGCTCCATCGGGCGGTATGTAGCAGCACCGGTGGCTCACAAAAGATTGTTCCATCGGAAAGCGTATACCAGCATATACACCGGCTGTTCGCACTTGAATGATTCATGAAAAAACAAAAACCAGATAGAAAAAAATGTTTTTTGGTTTATTGAAATTGCTTATTAACAATATTCCGTTCGCACCAATAATAATGTTTTTGTGTTTGATGCCGATAGTGTTTGAATTACTCGCTTGTTCAGAACGGCTTTTCTTTATTTCGATATATAATAATTCATAAAGATTAACTAACATCTTTGTTAATTATCATCTGGACTCAACGATACAATATCCATTTATTGTCTTAAAATATTAATCATCCGTCCATTTCTTTTAACTCGGCACCAAAGTGGTGACATCAACAAAGTCCACTTGTTAAATCACCCTTAACACTACCACTTCACACTTAAATAGTTTTTTTTAAGTAGTAGCCATGACGTTTGAATACTCAGAGCCCAATGGAGGTGAATACAAAATTCAGTAAAGTAAATAAGTTAATGGGTTACTTTATTAAGTAGTCGAAAGATTTTTAAGTTAACATAAGTCCTTTTTATTGTATACCAAGAACTCAACAATTACTTTATGTTCCAATTTCCAGTGTACGGAAAGTTCTGTGTGTGAAATGATCGTAGATTATGTTTATACCATAATACCAAATTTCGAATACGCATTTGCAAAATGGATCGAAATATAGCGGTACAATTCTTTGTGCCGCTTAGTGAGTACTTAAACTCAAGAACTGAATGCAGTTACAAAATATCAATTAAAATAAAAAAATAAGTGCATCGTCAAATTATTTCCATACTCTTCAGACGATGTGTTTTTTTTATATATTTTTGCACTATGCTCTTAATTTTCAATCTACAAATTAAATCCAATTTTTTCTCTTTTCAATAATTTCAAATTCATGCTTTAACCTTTAATTTTTATATTTCTGATATATAAACTACAGGTATTGTTGATCGAAAATCAATGCATTTTTTAAAATTTTTGCAATAGAAGTTTAATGTAAATATAATAGGAAAAAAATATTGAGTAGGTATATACTCAATCATTTGTTAAATAAATTAAAATAAACTGTTTTAAATGTAAATTTTAAGAGCCAGTGAATTTCATATTTTACTATAGGCCAATAACTGTTATGAGATAGTGTTAATGTTTTTCAACCGATGAGATTATGAGCTTTATAACCACAGTAAGTTGAAATGCACATTGTTCGATCACTAAGAGTAACATTTCATACCTTTTGGGACACTGCCTGATGATTCACTATCTACACACTCACTCATTACCTTGGACCGGCTATCATTTTCTACAACTTATAATCGAATAAAGTTTATTCTAAAACATAATTATAACTTAATAATTAACTATATTCATCCATTTTATGGACTTCCATTTATTTTTACGTACGTCAGTAAGCCAGCATAGAAAAAAAAAATAACAATCTGTGTAGTTAATTAGGACAACAAAGAATATCTTATTGCATAATTGTATGAATTGGAGAATTGCATTTGTAAGTATATACGAGTCTTGTGACAAAGGTATAATAAACTTTTCTCAAGAGATAAATTGTTGTAATTAGAGAAATTTAAGTGTACCAATAGGCAGTATTGGTGCATCAATGTTCTTTTTTTTAATTATATTTGAACAAATATTATTCAGATAAACACCTAAACCTGAAGTAGTTCTTTTTTTATAAATACTTTGACATATAACATAGAGACAGATTTGTTAAAATGAATATTTATCTAATCACATCTCTCAACAAATTTAGTACAAACAATCATATCATAACATCACACAAATATTTGTTCTACTTATCCGCGTTAACAGTAACCCCAACAAACAGCAGATTGCTCGCCATTACGTTATAATCGATAAAATACTTTTAGGTTGTACTTAAGCCTCATTGGGAGACCAGTCCTTTTTCTAACGAAAAGACTGAATATTCGCTATGCGGAGCTCTTTCTCTCCGATATAGATGATCGTTTCCGACTCTGTATACCGCTGGAGGAGATTTTTCTTTTTGTTTCAGCGTTGGGGCCCGGACTGGATGACTTGCTGAAGTTTGCGCTTGAACTCCCCATCCTGTTAGCGTTCTGTAGGTTGGAGGTTTTTCTTCTCACGGACGGGGAGGCCTCCACGTTGTTTAGCTTAGCGATGGCCGCCTGAGGTTTCTGTTCTATGATCACCGGCTGCTGGTACTTCCCCACCGCATTCCAATGTTCTCGCTGCGCCTTCAGCGACTCGCGCATCTTCTCTTTGGCTTCGGCGTTGTCCGCCAGCATTTGGTTCAGCATTTGTACGGTTTGGTATAAAGCGACGGGTGTGAGAAGTCCAAAATCGTGTAAGGAGCACATGTGAAGTATGAAGTTCCTGTAGAGATTCTTCTCTAGTAACTCCTTGCCTTTCATCTGTAGAAACATCTGGCACGCCAAAGGTATCTGGCAGTCACCTACGTAGTTGTACTTCATGACGTGTAAATTCCACATCTTCATGAGCTCCTTTTCGCCTTCATTCACATCCGTGAATTCGTCAATCATCATCATCGTTTTTTGTTGCAGCCACAGTGGGTCCGTTTCACTTTCAGAATCGATGTCTAATTCGTTCGGGTATACCGGGAGGCAGGTAATTGTATGGTGATATAGTCTGTAAGGATATATTATTGGTTTTAATGGTGTATATATTGGGTATAATGACTGCGACAGGCCAAAAGACGCTTTCTAATTGACATATGTCTCTTTTATGGATTTTTATATCAATAGTTAAGAAGCTGTTGCAGTTGAATGATTTACTGCGATCGTTAAGCACTGGCACACAGCAACGTTGTTTCCGGTGCCCTAATAAACTTTTACGTCACGTTCACACAATGACGGAATTTTGTATTTATTTGAAACATCAGTCTGTTTTAAAAAATATGTCTGGCAAAAAATAAAATGATAATAAAAATATTGATGGAGACTTAAAACTAAATTAATGAAGTCGTTGAAAAAAAAGTTTGAATCATATGCATATACGCAGAATAAACGCTTAATCAGGGGTGGAGAGTTATGGATATGGTCCATAAGAAGATTGAATAGAATTTTATGCGTATTCGTCTAGTACTGACCGGTTGTGTCCGGTGAGGTAGGGTCGCTGGGAGTCCGCATCGGCGTCGTCCAGCTCGAGGAACTCGGCGAGGCTGTGCCGCTTGTGGCGGCGCGGGCGCGGCCGGCACACCAGCACGTGTGTAAGCGACGCGCGGCGCGTGGGCCCCGCGCGCGGCCCGCCGCCCGCCGCGCGCCCCTGCGCCGCGATCAGGTCGTGCGGCGAGCCCGTGTACGAGCCGTCGTACAGCTCGTTGATTGACACGTCGATGCGCGCGCCGCCCGGTATAGGCTGTGGAATGCGGGACCTCTTGGTAGCATAGAAGAATAGAAACGAAAGAGGCTTGAATTAAAACTCAACGACAAAGTGAATCCTAGTGTGGAATAACCCTACAAACTTTAATTTTACTATTTTATATAGACACACATATATTTACATAAGGTTGGAAAAAAGGATCTTCGCATTGTATATAAAATTTTAAAAGGTTTTTTTTCATAAAGTTTATTTACATTTGACTAAAGTATTTAGGTGCCATTTTGTTGGATAATTTTTTGCAGTCTTTATTTTTTGAGCGTGATTCAATTGCTATAAAAGTTTTGGGGCTTCTGATGAAAAACCTGCGACATTTGGTTTTGGCAGTCCTTTCGTGATGTTAACCTGACATTGCCTAGATAATTCTGCAGAGACCGAAACAGGTGAAAATCTATAGCTGCAAGGTATACGGCGGAGGTATTAACGCCTCCCAGCCAAATTCTCGTAACTTTTGTTAAGTTGCTAAAGATGTATGAGGTCTAGCGTTATCATGGTGAAAAACCACACCCCCTCTGTTGATTAATTCCGGTCGCTTTCTCTCAATTCTTTGCTTTAATCTCATCAGTTGTTCGCAGTACAATTCAGAATCGATGATAATAGCTTATAATTAATAATGCCCGTCCAATCCCACCATACACACAACATCACTTTGTTGCGAGCTAACCCGGATTTCGCCACAGTCTGTGAAGCCTGACCGGCCTTTGACCACGATCTTTTTCGCACGTTCTTGGCGTACGTGATCCACTTTTCGTCACCAGTTATCAGCTTCTTCAAAAATGGTTCGGTTTCATTACGTCGTAATAAAGAATCACAAACGAGTACACTGTTCATAAGGTGTCTTTCAGTAAGCTCATGAGGCACCCAAATATCGAGCTATTTTGTGTACCCAGCTTTTTTCAAATGTGCGAAAACCGTTTTGTAGTCAATTCTCAGTTCCCCCAGCTACATCGTAAGTACTACTATGCCGATCTTGCTCCACTATTTCAAAAATGGCATCAATTTTGTCCGTAACAGGGCGACCAGAGCGACGTGCAATTTTGATATCAAAATTTCCGGATTGAAAACGCTTAAACCAAATTAGCGCCACTCTCGCAGATACTGCATTAGGTCAATAAACATCACAAATTTGTGTTATATTTTTTGTACTAAAATTTTAAAATATTTCGAATTTATTAATTAGATTCACTCATTTTAACAATAAGAAAAACAAATGAAAATCACATATTTTTCTAATTTGAATTTGGAATTGTCTTCTTTAAAATTAAAACTTTTTAATGATACCAAAACCATCCAGATACAAAAGGTATAGCCAAAGAGATTTTATTACAAGTTCATACATACTATATGCGAAAAGTTTTTTCCTTTTTTAAATATTTAACCTATAATAAACATTTTTGAAGTAAACAAATATTTTTAGTATTATTATAGTTACTTTCATATAACCAAGTGACGAGATAGGCAGCGAGGTTATCGTATTCGAGAATAGTGGCAGCCAAGTTCACACGACATTCGCCATTAAATGACAAATCTGTCCGACAAAGCCGACATCCGTCGACCCATATTCAGTCAACTTGATGGATGATTACGACATTAGCTTTTTCTCGAGTATGGCCTCAAAAGTTAGAGTCGTGGGAATAAAAAATTGGTGAACTTATGATACTTGAGCATTAGCATGCTATTTCATTTCCCGATGTCAGCGCAAAAGGTGCATTTTACAACGAGCAACGACCATTTTCACTTACGGCGGATACATGACATGCACAATATTTGAACGAATAATATACATTGTATTTTTTATAACTTTATTTAACTACATGTCTTATGTTGCACAGGGCATACAGACTTTTGATTAGGAGACCCTAGATAATGTGACGCTTTCTAAAATGATTTACATAAGCACACAGAACTTATCGCCTTGAGAAATAACATGGTTTATCTTATTACCCCAATAGTTACATTAAGGAAACCCCATTTTGAAAAGAAACATAGTAGTAATTTTCTACTTATGCTTAGCAACAGAAATAAGTGCTGTGGTATACCTAGCAAGATGGCTAATACTTCAGTAATAAATACTTTTCTATACTTTCATTTAAAGTTACAGCTACGCAATTGGAACATTATTAGTTACGATTGCTAATAGACGGTTACGATTGCAGAGAATCCATGGATGTAAATGGTATCATATCAGTCACTTTAGAAATGGATTGGGGAAGGCTATATTTTGATAACAACATACAATATATTGTGTTCTTTTATAAATACTGTACTTTCCCGGCATCTATTTCCGAGACACAGGAGTAGGGTTTTTCAAAACTGCCTATCTAGCTACCAATATACCTTAATGTCATTTTGCGCCGAAATTACATTGCTATGTTATGTTCTATACATATGTGAGCCAGAGGTATTCTGAGCAAACATGCTTCACCATCTACGGCCTCACCGTCACTTAATATCAGGTGGAAACGAAGTCAAGGGTGAACCTATAACTGATAAAAAAGAACTTACAAAATAAGTGAAATTGAACCGTGAGTGACAGAGCTTGAGGTGTTTGAGCAGCGAGTACAGCGTGCCGCAGTCCAGCGAGCACCACGGGCAGTGCAAGTCGTCGCACGCTTCGGTCTGTTGCCGCGAATTGTTATTGTATAGGAACTGGTAGATGATCTGCAGGCGCTTGCCATCGGCGTCACTCGGCTCGCCCTTCGATTTCTCACCTATCAACAGAAACAAATCTTGTGATAATGTTAGGATACTGTGCAAATTCTTATTTATTTATTAAGTGATATTAACTTTGTACTGTGTATAACATTCATAACAATAAACATCCTATAACTAAAGTTTTTCCTTTATTATACATACTCTTTTAACAAATTCATACAAAACTAATGGTCTTAATTAGTACACAACAAGAAACAAAATTAAATTGAAACTACTAAATTAAATTAAAAAAAAAAACAAGTCTTACTTGATAAATCTATTAAATGTTCCGAAGATGACAAGACAAATTATTTCATTTGAAAGTCACCTATAAGCTTTCATACTGGAGTAGACAGCAGAAGATATCAAATCATATTTACACATCCTACATCACAGTAGTGCAAAATACAAAAAGCAAATATATTTACCTATAGACCTATTTACAAATTACTTAATTTATAAAATTATTTGTTATTCTTTCTGCACTGAATGTAAATCTTTGATCTAAGAAGAGTATTCGCCTATGACATGAGGTTCATTGTCTATGGTACTATCAATTATGACCAATTAGAGAAAAATTAAAAAATACTTTTTATCACTTTAAAGTACACACTTATGGGCTAATAAATAAGTGATATAGCGTGATATAACACAATATATGAATTTTATAATGAAAGATTGATTTATGATTATGCATGTTATATAAGGATTTATATAGGAACTTACAAAACTTAACCCACTTACCATTTTTTATATCATTTGAATGAAAATTTTTTGTGGAGTGCCTGTCCTTACTCAATCCTTCTTTTTTCCCACCATGACTTTCGCCCGACTGCTGGTATAATTTTGGACGGTTAACAAGTCCATTAGTCGGTTCTTGACTCCAACTCAATTTAAGTTTCAATAGTGGTCTTACTTTAAATATGTCAAAAGGATTAGAATCCGAATGGATATCACTTTTCTAAAAACATATTATATATTATGAATCAAATTAAGTATGTAAAGACATGTATGATTACAGGTTTTATTTAAACTTACGTTAGGTATTGTCTCCCACTGTGCCACTAAAGCTTTATGAGGTGATCGTGCAATTGTTGCACTTCTACTACCTGGAGTGGCATCATGTAGCACCAAATCATATTCACCATTTGTAAGTAGACAACGGTTGTGTTTGTCATAAACAATTAACTCACTACCGTAAAGTTTACTCCATTTGCTCTCTGTTGTTGTTGAATTTATGTGATCAGATGAAGATTTAAGTCTTTTTGACAATGGCTCTGCAATTAATAGATACATTATTTTGATTAATCAATTAATAAACAATAAATAGGAAAACTACAACAGTTAATCATTATGTCATTAATAGTATTCTATGCATTTTTAGGCTTCAAATGTAATGGAAAACATAATAATGAATGTTTGATTTTTATTAAAATTATACTTTTACTAACAACCAATTTCCAATAAAAACTAGTTAAATAAAAAAAAGCAATGATATTTCAAGAAAATTTTTAATATATACAATATTATTATCTTAACAGAACATGCATTTTAATTTCATGAGATAATGTGGTTGGTCATATTGCGCATTATATTATTGTTGTTACTTAGATGTTTATAATGACAGTATAATGACCTCATATAAGATATTTTACGACTACTAAAGTGAAGTTGTATGGAAAGACATTGTAACACTTTATACACTAAGATATTTCAGGCTCAAAGTATACCTTCATTTATCTCTAAAATAAAACTTTTATTTTTTGAGAACCCATATCTTATTTAATATACATTTGATTTCAATTCAAATCAAAATCTTAAATTTTTTTGTGTTAGATACATTTTAAACATTTTTAACATACCTTCACTGTCGCCATTGGTGATTTCTGTAGAGCTGGAAGCTCCATTTGAGCTACAGCTTCCTGTTGCTCTTGTAACAGTAACTCTTAACATAAGCATGTATGACTTTACATTAGGTCCCTGTGAAGGGCTGAATGTATCACTGGAGATACTTACAGCAGATGCCATGGCTGGTGGTTCTGATGTTGATGGGTTTAGAGGAACTGAACAACTACCAACCTATAAACATAAAATTTTTTTTATGACATAACTACATCACTACATTTAAAAAAATAATAAATATTTTTGAAAGAAAAAAATTGTTACATTTTTTCTACTTACAGACACTTCAAATATTGCTGACGAACTTTCTTTTCTCTTCTTGTGGCAAATTTTTAATAACAAAGTTTCGACTTTTACTTGATATTCTCTAGGATCGTCTAAACTTTTATCGTAAAATCCTAAAAAAGTAAGCGTCATATAGCCGCCTAAACTGTTAGGCTGAATTTCTGTACTCTTTTTTAAAGTTATCTTCTCAAGTAACGAGTCTACTTTAAAGCCATTACGACTTTTATTACTTCTCGACATTCTACGTTTCATATACGATAGTGTTCTGTTAAGAAAAATTGGCTGTAAGAAAAGTGACAGGAAATTATGTAGTAAATATAACCGTTATATTCTTTTTACACTTGTGATTGATATATACATACCGATAACATATTACGAGTCCTTAAGAATCTATATATTTGTGTAGGTTCTGAAAAAAATAAAGAAAATTTAGTAATGCTTAAATTAACCAAAGGTGAATGCTTACTTATCAATCTTTACTGTTAAAACTTACTTTCAAAGGCTTGTAAAAACAGTTCATGATCGGCTTGTAAGTGATCTAATTTAGAGTTTTTATTTGTTTCACTATCCTTATCACGCTTTTTAGGAGGCATTTTTTTTGTTTTAATCGAATTAATCCTAAAACCGCCAAGTTCATCAGTTCGTTGACATGACAGCGTCAGGTCAAACCATAGATAATGTCTTTATCTCAAAACTAAAACTATTAGATACATATTTTTCAGTTTAAATTATTTGGTGATCAATTTTTATAGGAAATTTTTATAAAGTTACATTACCATTGCTGTATATATAATGGTGTCACAAACTTTTTGAAATTGTTTACTTAGATGCATTTTAGAAAAAAATAACTGGCAAACTTGAATTAACAAGTGTCAAATGTTTAAAGTGAATAGTTAAGAAAGATTATTAGAAAATATGGTATTTAAACTTTTTAAAATGAAATAATGAAAAAGTCTCATGCAGATATTAGTAACTTAAAAAAGCAGATAAAACATCTGCAAATAACAGGATTACGTAGGGGGTTACGAAGGTGTACCATAAAACAATTTAATCATATTTGTAATTTTACCGAAGAAACTACAGTGAAAATAACAAGCTCAAATATTATATTATACGTTATATTAATTTCAGTGTTTATAATTTTAATCAGTAGTTTAGTGCTGAATATATTTAGTGCAAGATGTTTAGTACCTGTGAATTATTTCATGTGGGAAGCGACGCGGCCTCTTACAGATTGCGTCTATTGTGTGAACGTTACGAAACCAATTATATTGCGGAATGTTACTCGAGAAAATTTTAAAGTAAGAAATTCTATTTCAAATAAATGTAATTAATATTATTTTTAGATAGTTATCATGTTATTTTAAATTTCAGATATACTCATATACATCAAAACCCATCATTATTAAAAGTGTTATAGGTCACTGGAAAGCAATGAAAGAGTTTAATTATTACATGTTTAAGAGACTTCATGAACAGAGTACCGGCAGTTATGAAATATTTGATGAGGGTTGCCAATTCCTTAATTTTAAAACTGATTTATTTTCTTTAAAAGAAGTTTTCAATATGCCCCTTGAAAGGGTAAGGAATGGACCAGGACACAAACCTTGGTATGTTGGTTGGTAAGTTTATGTTGCTTTATATCATTTATCAAAAATATACACAAAAGTTTTTTTGAAATCTACCTGTATTGTAAGAACATTAGTGATTGTTCACAACCTTTTTACTTTTCAGGGCTAATTGTCATTCTGATATTAGGGCTAAGCTGAGACAGTACTACAGTATTCCTGAATTTTTTCCTGAGGATGCAGAGTTTCCAGAAACTGAAAATGTTTTTTTTGGATATGAAATAGGGGCAGTGATGCATGTAATTAATTTAAATTTATTTAATTTTTGATAAACTGTTTTTTTAATGTTTTCATTTGAAATAATGCATTAATTGAGTTTTGTGTCAATATCATCAAATAAAATTAAAGCAATCAATATTAATATTTTATGGTATTTAGTTTTCAAGATGTTGAAGACTGAAAATTGTTGCAGATTTAATTTTAAAGTACATAAGCATGAAAACAATTGAAACATTTAACAAAAGCCATATTGACTCAAAGAAAAGACTAATAAAAATCAAAATGTCTAAATTTTCAGTTAGATTATATTCCACGTCTCATGTGGCAGGGGCAGATTAAAGGTAACAAAAACTGGTCAGTTGCCCCCGTCCCAGAATGTGAACACATTTGTCACAAGTTTCAGTATTATGCCGAACCGGGGGATGTTAGTAAGTTTTTCTGTTTTTTATGTATTGTGTTTTCAAATACAGCCTAGTAGAAAGAATGTCTATGCAATATTTTTTTCTTATATCATATAAATTGTCTCATAATAAAAACCCCTTAATGCAAGTGTTTACTTTCATATAATTTTAATTTGAGATTTGGTATACTAATTGTTTAATATGATGTGATTAACCCTTTGTGGATGAGACAATTCGAAATGAACTGTAAGGCAGTGACAAGCCCATGTCGCCGTTCATAGTACTCTTAAGTCAAGTTCTGGTCATTTTGTATTATGTATTCATTCACAAGCATTTATGTGGGACACATATCCATTTCTAGGCTCTGTCAGAAATTTCGCCAAATGCTTATATGACTTATTTGGCATATTTGATGATTTACACAGAATGTGTAATATATACCGCTTCATCATACCACAGGCGTCCACAAAGCAGTAAATAGTAAAACAAATTCAATAGAAATTAATCATATTATTTGAGAATGATTGTAGTAATTCTACTAATTTTAGGTATCCTCCAAATTATGTTTTGGAAACAGAAAGGATACCTGTTATTTGTTAAGAAATTTTAATCTATTATTATTTTTTTGTTTTCAGTATTACTGGACACTAGAATTTGGTATCACTCAACTAGTATACCAAAAGGACAGTTCTCTATTACAGTGCAGTCTGAATATGGTTAAAATAAAAGATTTTATATAACTAAGAGTACAAAAAGTATTATTGTGTATACATATCAAAAAGCCAAATATTATACAATTTTTATTTACATTATTTATTCTTAATTATAAGGTGCCATTTTATGTAGTCTGACTACTATTTTAGAGATTGTATTTTATATGACAATAAAAATATTAATTACATGCAGATTTATTTCAATATTCATTTAATGTTGGGGTGGGTTAAAAAAAAAACAAATTATAGTTTAAAACATTTTTTTCATCTATTTCTATGATCAATATCACTCAATGAAGACTTAGCTGGCAAAAGTTTAGTTTGAGATATTGTGAGCTTTCACAGATTTTTTTATGCTTATTAATGATTGTTAATACAACTTTTTACTTGAATCCAGTTAATTCTTAACAGCCAAATATAGTAAGATCACATAAAGATCAGGTTCATACTCCTAGAGACCAAAAAAGCTCACAGTTATTAAAAATCTTTTCTGATAGTGCAGTAATGTTTAAATGAGAATTATTGTAAACGGTCAAACTGTACGGCTAAAAACCAAATATGTATAAATTTATAGCAATAAATAATTTCTCTCTTGACCAGAATGTTGCCAATAATTCAATGGACAATTTTAATTGACATGGCATAATGATATCACAAAAGAAAGTAACCACAGTATATAAGCAGTACACTATAACAAAGTATCTTTTGCTTATATAACTGTTAAAATATTACATCCCTAGCAATACAAAATTCTATAAACAAAGATTGTCAATACCCAGCTCAAATGTTTAAATTTTGTTATTGAAACACAAAACTAAGGTTTGTGTGCTAGGGCTCCAAATAATATTTCTATAATATTGCAACTACCCAAGTAGCATTCATAGGAGATTATAAATGGGCAGTAATTTTCGCAATTGTGAATCAATTGCTTGCTTAGAAAAATTGCCAAACGCCAAGTACTGCATCCTTTATGGCTTCAACATATTGTGCTGGCACCCAGTACACCCAATACCTTGAAGCTTCTGTGTTGCCTAACTGAAGGCCCTACAAAACAAAAGAAATCAGGGGCAATGAAAAAGTATAAACTTATTATGTTATAGGTAAATTACCACATACATAATATATTTGTTATTAAAAATTTCCATTTAAAACTTGAAAGTATTAAATAGCTTTATATTTCTGTAGATTTGACATTACTTACCATGATATGGTATTCTTCATGATCTTTAATGGGCTCTGAAGTGATACCTGCAAATAAATGTTTACTTTAAGGATAAAAATAATATCACAAAAAGGCTCAAAAGCAAATATTTTATTTAGTGTTTCTTTCATTATTTCAACCATAGCAATTATTTAACATTATAATGAATAATACTTGCTTTTAATTGAAGTCATGGCAAGTTTCTCAGTGCGTTCTTTTGTGCCAACCCAAAGTTGGTCT
Organism: Pharmacophagus antenor; assembly: GCA_018245475.1. NCBI lineage: Eukaryota > Metazoa > Arthropoda > Insecta > Lepidoptera > Papilionidae > Pharmacophagus > Pharmacophagus antenor. The sequence continues at coordinate 37,610 of DWQX01000685.1, forward strand.
TGTTCGGGCTTAAATGTTAGCCTTACTTTACCTCCATGCTTATTTAACATTCCACTGAGTGGTATTGGTGGTAAAGGTTCCTGCAAGTAATCAATCTTACATAATTACCATAAC
>DWQX01000686.1:0-37710 GCA_018245475.1 Pharmacophagus antenor
AATTTGTAGAGCACTAACTTTTGGAGTTTTATTCAATATTGTAATTTTTCAAGGTGGTCTCAAACTTTTGGCCGGCAATGTACTACTGTTGTGGGTAGGAGAGTAGTATTTCGCAAGTGAGAACTTCTTGTGAATTCTTAATTCATGGTTAATAGTGAATGTATACTGAATACAATTTTTGCGATATTTTTATAAAGTTATAGTGAGTTTAAATAAGTTATATTTATCACTTAGATTGTCAGTTAAAAAAAAAAACTCTTGACTTATGTAAATATACATTTATTTTTAAATATAAAATTTTCCTAGTATTTTTTTAACGCTAAAAAACAATTATTGTGATTTTAAGATAATTACATAATTTTAAGTAAAAATAGTATCATATAACTGGTAACAAAATATTAGTTATTCTATTACAGTACATATTATACACGTCCTGAATTTTCTACTTATGATTGTTTTTTACACTGTACGTTCTTCTCTTTTTGTTTTAGTAGCGAAATATTTTGTATTTTGTTAAATAATAACAAATACATTTGTCTGGAAATATTTTATTACGTAATGATATGATTGAACAACTTGAGATTGTATCCCATCGTTTATTTAACAATAACGAGCACGCTATTCCACATAAAATCTTTGATTACCGAAATATTTTGACAGGGCGACGTTTCTGCAATCAGGTATAAAGTTGTTCTCTAACACATGGGCCGTTCTTATGAAATTTAATTCTAAGTATCAAGTCGGATTTAAGTAAAATTTATTGGTATTTAGCGCTTATCGCATCGTCGTGGGCCGTTCTTGCTTTTCCTTCACAAAAACGGTAATATGATTTCACACAATTTATGATGACGATTAACGAGATAAAATCAAAAATTAGTTGGGCCGTCACAAATACAGTCGTCTCATATAAAAATCGAATTCAATAAAAAAACCGTCTCCACTCGTTCCGATGCAACTATCGATTTCGATAATAAAAAGTATGAAAGAGCCATTGACGCGAACCTTCCGTACAATGTTTAAGGAATAGTTCATTTTTTTTATATTGTTACTTTTTAACTCAACAATATGTACTTTGTCAAATGTGACAGCATCCGTTCGTTGTCCTTTTACATTTTGTTGGTTAGATTCATGGTACGAAGTTGGTTTATGGCTTCTTTTATATTTACCAAGTCGCTATGGATCTCTTAATGAATATCTTCCGATATAAAAAATAAATATGGCGACATTAAAAATTCTTTAAATGTAACTTTGTCGCCGGTGGTGTGTCCCTCTATTTAAAGACCGGTAGGCGATACTTTACCGCTTCTTACAGTCGCAAGAAAGCAGTGTGCAAATATGTAACGCCACCCACCCGCTCCACTCGGTATAGTGATTTTTTTTATTTATTTATAATTAATATTAATCCTGTTCCAGTTTGTAAATATACTAATTTTTGATATACGGAGAATAAAATTTTATTGAAATTTTTACCCTCGCTTTATCTGCCTTGGAAGTGGAATTTTAAATAACCTTTTTTACAGTGAACTTCAAAAGGAATTCACCTCCTAAATTTTATGTCTCTATGACCAAGGGTGTAGACTGAACGTAGATATGTAATAGTTCTGTCAGTCATCAAATCAGTCAGGACTTTTATAAGTATATACATGAACTATGAGCGCAATGTCATTCGGCGTAAATATCTTGAGTAACTCCACAATGTAATTACCTAAGGGCATCATTGGCCATCAGGTGAAAGATCCGACAGTTTTATCGCTTTAAATAAGCAAATAATTTTCTAAACTCTAAATTAATGTGTCAGATAAAAAATAACTTATAATTAGCTGTAATACAAGCCTACAACATATATAGTCTGGAAGTATAACCAGTAGTACGAATAGAGTGAATATGTAGCATTATTTTTTATACTGATCAGACAGTTACATTTAAAAACTCTAATTACCTTGGCAATTATTTATTAGTGAGAAAACACGATTTTTATTTTCAGAAACGTCTGCTAATAATTTCGTATGATGTATGTATAACATTGGATTGGTAGGAACAGTACATTAGATAATGGATTTCTTCGTTCGTTCGTAATACTTATTAGATTTCCATTCTTTAAATGTCGCAAGAAAATATATTGGATATTATGTATAAGTGGCACGGAATTTATCCAAGGAATTTTTACATGTAGTTGTGTGTTACAAAAACGCTTACCTATATGTGTAAGTAAGGGTCGTAATATATTCAGGACTATCTACCTATACACGTACAAACAGTTTTGTAAGATGGAATTCAAAATTGCCAGCCAATATATTCAACGGAATGGTGTTATTGACTCGCAAGAGAAGTTCGCGAATAACAATCTACTAGTGCAATTTCTAAACGAATATTCCCCCGAACTGCATTTGTTAGTACCTAACTTTAAAACTCGTTCGTAGCGGTAATAAACATTCCGCAGCGACGAAAATATATTTAAGTCTCTATTTCAGATTTCGAAAGTATGTTTTCCACATTGCATTAGCGTTTATTGTTCTTTTGTTATGTCTTTCTCCGGGATGTACTATGTACAATTTTATGCTTTGTATACTTTTTCATAATTATTGCGGTTTAGATACAGAATTTAAATCGCAATAATTATGAATTTTCCAGAAAGTTACAGTAAAGATATCATACGTTTTCATGTTATTCTCATTACCCATAGAAACCTTCGATGTATGATAAGTTTAAATTAAAAACCGCCGCTATCACTTAGTAAGAACGGGGTCCATTTTTTTTTTGTTTCGGTATAGAAGACACGGATTTTTTTTAATCGAGTCGCTTTATTTTTGTTATATCTGGATATGATAGACACGTTACAATATTATGCGACACATTTATATTAGACAAACATTAGCAGGTTTTTTATTTTGATTTGAATAGGCCGAAATAATTTAATTTTGATGGATAAAGTATAAAATGCTGTAGGTCACCAGTGAGTTTTTCGCACATAAATCCCCTGTCGCTTTTACAACGTCCAGTGAGGTATTGCCCAGCCGTGTCAACGCAAACCGCAGAGCTGTTTGATTATTATTTATTTCATTTACTACTAGTGTCTGGCGCTTGAGAACATCAATTCAAATGGGCGCCTACAGAATTTCCGAATGCGTGCAGCGATAAAAGCAGTTGTCATTTTTCTCATGTCAATTTTTTTTACGAAATTAATTTTACTTATAATATAACAGTACCAGTTTCTTATTATTTTACTTTAAATGTCTACTAGATTAAATTAAGAAGCCGTAATATTTGTGGCAAAACAATAAGGAAGTGATAATTTAATTCTAGGTTATCAATGTACCAATATTTCATTCCATTAATAAGAACAATCATAAATTATAGTTCTTTTTTATTTGTTTAAACAATCTGTTATTTTATTGTAAATAATGACATGAATGGCAAAAATATTAATAAAAACGGCATTGTGTAGGATTAGGCGGGCCATATTTGTCTTGTTTAATATAATTTATTAATATTTATTTTTATGTTAACGAGGATAAAAATCATTTGACCTTTTGTGATCTACTTTTAATAGTTTGTAATCAGGCGTCTATCTCAAAAATAATGTCTGTCAATTTTCTTTCTAGTTTTTTTTAAGTAGGTTTCATTCATTCATTTATTTTCTAACAGATCAGAGATATAACGCATATAACGTTTTTTACGAATTTTTTTAGGAAGATAAATATATTACCATTATAGAGAAACACTTACTAATTGAACAAGTAAAATTCACAACGGTAGACAGGTTCGCAAATCACTTCATATAATACCGTTACGTAGATTCAGTAAATTGCTTATATTAAGTTATACATCATCGTACTGAATGCGCCTCAAATTATTTGTGTATAAATCAGTATATTTTCATACGAAACTTTACCGCTGCCACGAAGGTCGCGTTGTGAGATCGATGGTGCGTTTGTTATGAATGAATGTGTCATATTTGTTATATTCATTTACTGTTTCAAGGAAATTGTATGTTTATTTGTATAAGTAATAATGTTAAGAGTTATTTTGAACGGAAAATACTGATATATAATATTATCACTAAATACTTATTATGGATCATATCAGAGTAGATTAATTATTGTGATAACTTGATAAACAATTGTACGACATCTGTTGAAGTTTTACTAGTGTTTTATTAACAGATGTTTGTAAGTTGTAATAAATTTAATGTTTTCGACAAAGTTAAGACTGAAAATTTGATATTAAACGATCAGTGCATAACAATGTGATGAATTAAATTAAGGCGATTGCTCAATAGCGAGTATAACTTCCCGCTATACGATATAAATGAGCACGGGTTCGAAATCTATTGTTCGTTTTGACTGTTTTCTTATAAGATAAGGCCCGTGCCCAACTGTGGGGGTATAAAAAGCTTTTTATAGTATGTTTTATATGACAATAATTTTGCTCCGACTATATTCCATGTATTAAATTTTGTTATTGCTACGTAATATATAAGCTGTTTCCTTAAAAAAATCTGCTCGGCTAATTATAAATGCTACATTTGCTTTAAATTATACTGTACTCTAATATGGTTGCAAATAAAAAAGAAAGTCAGCTAAAAGTATAGCGCTATTTCGTTTCCAAAGTTTACAAGGTTAAGGGCTCTTCCGTGTTCGTAGCAATTTTATATTTCAATATATTAATGAGTGTTAATATAAGTTTTATTTTTCGATATTTTGCAACGGTTACTTATAAGGTTTACACTCTAAATAGCTTTAACATTATATGTGGATATATAAGTACAAAATCTTCTTAAATAGCTCACTTTGTGATTCCTCTATCGGCACTCAGGACTTTTTACAAAGAAAAGGCCAAGAAATAATTATAATCCAAACTAATGGCGTAGTTCTAGTTAGCAGATATTGCATGTCGTGGAACAAATCAGATGTCTCACTAAATTATTTCTTTCAACAGAAGTTCAAGGTCATTCATTGGGAGTCTAACTATTGCGTGTTCAAGTTATGACACGAAATTTGGAATATTACAACTGAGCTATCAACGTTTCTTGCATGTATCTTATGTACACGCAGATGTATTTGACCTATTTTTAAAGTTAACGTAACATTTTTAAATATTGCGGTTTTATATTCTATATTATAATATTTATTTTCACTTCATAAAAGTATTATATGCCGTAAAAAAAGTATTTACATAACGTGCTTGTTATTCGACTCTACTGCAATAGCTCCAAACTAAGTTAAAACACTTTGCTTGCTACTTTCCTGTTTGTTTTGATGTAGACATAGTGTAATTTGTTTTTATGTATTTGAGTTTAGGAAAACGGAAAATCTTTATAATTCTTTTAAAAATTATAGTGTAGTGACCATATAATTGTTTCAGTTTTAGCTAGATGTATCACTCGTAAGTCGACTTGATGGAGGTAATAATAGTGAAAAGTTTTGATGTACTCGTAAATGTTAGGCCTAATACCATATAAAACTCATAATATGAGGGTGATGCATCTGTCAAGTTGACTATTGTAACATAAACATCTATAAATATTAGTGTATTTATAAATCAGTTTTATAAACATATAAACAAGTCAAAACATAAAAATTTTAAAAAAATACCTTGTCGTTTCAAAAATTATTGCATGATCGCATTATTCAAATTAATTTGCTTAATAAGGTAAAATTGAATTTTGCCCTCAGAACGGAAAAGGAGTAAAAGTATCTTGTTTGCTTGGTGGTTGTTAACGACGAATCTATTTTTTTTAAGCCTGACGTGATTGAGAATATTTTAAACTGTGATAAAAACATCTGTCCAGCTGTTACTCAAAATGAGCATATTATCTCTAGCTTAACACGTTTTAAATTTGATATTATATATTACATGTCAATATTAGTCTCAAGACATATCACAGACTTTTATACCATTTGGGCATATACATTAAGGTTACCCAGAAGTTTGACAATATAAGCAGTGTTGTTCGATGACGTATACTGTATCGATTAGTAAACAGCTACCTTCAGAGCGCCTCGGTGTGGTTTGCATCGTACCGCAAGAACCAGAAAAATTTCCAGACATATAGCTACTGGAAATAATATTAACAGGTTCCCTGCCAGAGTATTTTTTTTATTTATTTTCCGCTTTTGGATCCCTTTTTGCATAGAGAATACATTTTGGCAATTATTCATTCAGCAATTAACAAATTAACTAAATTTTAATTTGGATTACAGTTGCATGTAATTATTTTAAGCTTAAAGTTATTATTTTGAATAACACGTCGTTGAAACTGTTTAAAGATATTATCAGCGTGGTAGTTATATGCCCCACAAGGCAGCGAACGTGTTGATAATGTATTTTTTATAACATTAAGGTGGTGTATGGGAAACATGCATACAGCTTGCCTAATGGTGACCGTATACAGTAGTCTATGGACCCATATGTCGGATGAGGCATAACGAGTGCTTATGTCGACTATTTTTTTTTTTCTGGTATTCAATCTATCAATGATAGCCCTCAAGTGTCAAATTCATGACCCTAATGCCTTCATTATAATGGGGTCAGGAATTGGGGGCAGCTTAATGACCACTTGATTGACTAGCACAGACAATTTCATTGTCTGCAGACTGTTGAATAAAAATAACCCTTACGATAATATTGATGATTTTAAAATCAATATTTAACTTTTAATTTTAACAATCTACCCAAATCTGAATTGATGCTAAGTAATTACATTTATATTTTATTATATTCCCTTATGTACATGATTTGTTAAGTTTTTCGTTTATTTAATATATATAAAATGAATAACAACTAAATAAAAAACGTGAGCCTAGTTTTGTCGTGTTAAAATTGTTAAATCAAGTTATAAGTGCAAACAAGCCTCAAGCCGAATTAAATTGTATTATATAGGAATGCAACGGGATCGTATAAATATCATACATATAGTCATAGCAATATCGTAATTTGAAATTCCCTTAATTTATTCCTGTCAAACATTTTTATTAAAAAGAAATTTATGTTATTGTAGACTAATAAGATAAGAGTAAAAATAAAGAATGAATTTCAAATGATGGCTAGTGTTATACATAAATAAACGATTAGAAACACCAAACACATTATTATTTTACTATTGATGTTTAAATTGGCCGATTAAAAATCTAGCACAGATCGATAGATTAGTTTTAATGTCACGCGATTTCTGGCGACGCAGTGCCGCTTTAGAGTTTCAAAAAATTAATAATTTAATCGATTCCAGTTCAACGGGTTCTACGTAGTTAACACGTAACCGACTGTACCTGGGATCTGCACTCGGAATCTTCACCTTTATTTATGTACTCGGACAGAATCACCCTTTGCGTCGCCCGCTCGACGCACGGCAACCGAGAAAGCATTCAAAATGATTTATTGTAAATGGTTTTCTACTTTGTTGGCTAAAATAATAACCCCTACGCCCGGATTGCCGTTCTATATTCAATGTTTTATTGTTGTTTTCCCCTTTGTTGCAAGCCGATTCGTGTTTTAAAAAATCGAAATTTGCAATCCCTTTCTCATTAGTAAGACTTGAGTGAGTCAGCAATGTGGCAATCAAGATTGGGTCAGAGAGGATCAGTCATTAATTAGTGATGTGAATGAAAATGCCGGCAGACTCATGAATGTAGAAGCTAGGGAATTGCAAGTTGAAAAAGACATCGGCAGCACGCATAATGAAAACGCTTAAGCACAGTAGGCCGTGCGGGTGGCTTTGTCGCGCTCACAATGGCATTGTACGACGAACCGATTGACGGTTTAACTCTGGAGGTGTCATGAGAATTAGTGGGCCTTTATTGCACCGTAGAAAACGCTATGGTCAAGCAGAAGGCAGATAACAATAATTAGCCTGGACGCAACAAAAAGTGACATAAATCCCGCATAATAAGTTTCTCGTAGTGCAAAAAACGTCCAAGCTTACCTGAATTCCTACTTTTTTTTCGCATGAGTCGGAACGTGGGCCGCTATAATAAACACCTCAATTCCTGGCATAGGGATTGTTTAATGATTTTCTGTTGTGATCTTGCACAATTCCCGGCCGACTCGATTTTTTCTGCGTTTAACATGCAAAAAAAATAAAAGTTTTTGTATGTCTTGGTAGCATTTAAACAAAAGGGGCTTGGGTCTTGTGTGAAGGTGTGATTTATTTACGACATTGCTTTAAGGGCCTTCGCTTGACCGATTTGGTTTGATGCATATTGTGTTTTGTTTGGCTCTAATTCAAAGCGTAATAGCATTTAATTTATGAAATTCTAGGCATATTGTTTATATAAAAATGTCTGTGCCTCTAACAATCTGTTTTTTTTGTTCCAGGAACAATGTGGAAAAATCGAATTGTAATACTGTGTTAGAGAACCGAAATTGTTCTTGTTTTACATACTACTAGTATTATTAATACTGTAGCAAAAAGATGCTGGGGTGTGCTTTTCGGAGAGTAGCCTCGGTCTTCGTGTCCTGTGTCCCTAAAGACATCAGCTTCAGCTCGGCTGATGACAGCCGGTGTCTGGACAAGTAGATGAATACTAAAACTTTATAAGCTTTAGGAATCATTCGACCCCTAATTGAACAAAAGTCTAACAAATCAATATTAATAACTTACCTGATTAAAACGTCTTTAACTAAACTAGTCAAAGTAACAAATCGAAGACCGATATAAGTAAATAAGTTACCAATAGCAGAAGTAAAGGAAAAAGTTAATAGTGCAAAGCGTGTAGCAAACGCCACTGCGGTGGTATGCTTTATATTGCATCTTGTATCGACTGCGCGCTGACTGGTCGCTACGTCACGTGGCTTCCCGGCGCGCGACTGCAGTGCTGGATGCTACTAACTGTATACACGTGAGTATTGAACGTTATCACTTGCAATTTGTATTAAATCTTATATTAATCTTTTTACTAGCTCCACGGCACAACAGTTTAACCGATGTCTGGTTCATGTGAGTAGTGAAGTCTGGAGGGTGAAAGGGTTTTATCAACTCGCCTCGCTAGTAATATCTGCCTCCTCAACAGCATTGCTGTGTTCTGGCAGTCACACATGTTAGATCCAGATATTCTGAGGAGAGCGCTTTGTCCACCTACGGCTTCATTGCCATTTAACATCACGTGATATAAAGGGTAATTGTTAGCCCATTACCGAAAAATATCTTTCTCTGTTCAACGTAGCGACGAGATTAGTTAAACGTTCGCCTACTGTTAAGTATTAGATCTGGCTTAACAATTTGGTGCTATTCAGGATGTCAGCCTTCTTACTTTTAAAAATAAGAAGCTTATTCTCGATAGTGGCGATATGGCAAATATTTTTATGGTAGTTAATAAAATTATTCCTAACTTTATAAACTACCATAAAAAAGAAACATGTCGATCCTTTTTTAAATTCTATACACTAAGGTACAAATAAACTATAATATTACAAATATAAAAAGTAATATTTATTTGAAATGTTGCCAGTTTATTCGTTCGAATTTTAGCATTACTATTTTTTTCTTTTCATGTTTTGCCATAGGATTTCAAAAGTTAAACTTATTCACAATGATCAATAGAAGTCTGAAACACATAAGAATATTATTACTAACTTTTAAGTTAGATAATTTATTACCACTCGTTCCTTCAGATACTAAGCTCAATTCTTGGCTGCCTCTTACCGAAGATAATTCATAGCATTTTACAGTTACGTTAAGAAGTTACGAAGTGTCAGTGGTTAGCAATTATGCACGCGCATCGCGTATTTGCTAAAGCCAACGACGACCTTTTCTGTTCTACGCTCATCAATGTAAAGGACATAAAACATTTCTATGAGTTCCGTCAAATTCTTCGCGCGAACTCCGTCCACGGTGGCTGCTTACTATTGGATTTATGACGCGTCTTTCATTACTAGCCTGTATGTATTTTAGCTTTGTTCGCTCAAAAAGTTTCACGTCAAACCTCACTCTTTTATTGTTATGATTAACAGCTATGCTTTCATTGTAAGATATGTGGCGTTTTTACGGTCGTAAGGACATTAGAATACGCGCTTTGAGACAGAGTAAGTGCCGCATTGGCTAATAAATATTTTCTAAACAATAAGATCTTCAATGTACGCATATATGTTTTTAGTATTACAATATTCCATAATGTCTAAACTATTTTCATGATTTTTAAGCGGTTTTCATGTAAAACTCTATTGTTGTATATATGCGGTTTCTAATCATGAATACTTACGTTATTACCTGGCATATTATTGTAACGTTATAGTATAGGTATGTAGCGAACTAATAAATAAGAAAATGCAAATGCTTCTATAAATCTTACGAGTGGGTGGAATAAAGTTTTTTATCTGCTCCCATTGCAACCCAGTGGTTTACTGCTTGTTTTGTGACACAGAGGTACCCGGTTCGCTTCCGATGCCATTTAAGTTGTGGAAAAGGTGATGGGCTTGTTCGAAGCCGCTTTGATAACTACCATGCTCAGTGTCAATCTTGTGCCATAACACCATGGATGTGTTTCGGTAGTCTTATTTGTAAATATTAGAGCCCAAGTATTCCGAGCATGCTTCACCATCATCATTGTCACCCTCATTGTCAGTTAACAAGCTAAATTGTTGTTAAATAAAAATATGCCTCAATTATTGAATTTTTTGTCATTATAAGATTCTTTGGGGAAAGCTTCAAAATGTACAAGTCGCTTAGTAGGCATTAATATGTAGTTATAATGAAAACCTATATGCAACTGTCAATATGTAAAATACATATCAGGGAAGTTATGAATGATGTCTGGCGATCATTATTTGACAACGAGATGAAATGTTTGCGTAATTAGTTTATTTAAAAAATCACGACAATGTGCTAAACTAAACGGAATGTTACATTATTTGATTTAATACAGAGCACAAACATATTTAATTTGATTTTATTTTTTGCGTTATAAGCACTTTATAAATTTTGAGTTGTATCTAAATACATTTTTGGTTTGCCTATGTTCTAAATAGTTAAATTTTCTTAATTAAATTATCACATGATATATATAATACAAACAATTGTCGTGTGTAATAAGGGAGATCAAAAATATTTCGTCCAATAAAAAACCTCGTCTTAATACTCATATTATTCAGTTTGCCGTAAAGGAAACAACACTTAAATAGATATGATGTTGTCTTAAGATATATTGAATCGTGGACTTGTCATGCGCAAAAACTCTTCAGTATAGTTTACCATAGCATTGTATCACGCAAACAGAACAAATATTAGCATACATATTGCTTTTTTGCTTCCCGATGTGTCTAATAACATTTTGGCAGTTCAAGAGGCAAAATAGCAACGTGTTTGACTTAAGCAGGGGAAACAACTATTACCTATTGCTTGTCTGATATTTATTCTGAAGTTTTATCATCGCGCTGTTATTGAAATTAAACTTACTCTTTAATTATAAATAAATATTTAACCAATCTTCAGATCTCTTTGACAGCATAATTAAGTTACTCTTAAACTTGACTCATTTTTATTCGCGCGTTAAGAAATCCTCCACAGTTCGAATGAACAATAAATATAACGCGCGTGGGTATGGTTGTATTGTTTAAACCAACGCTCGGTTTCATATTACAATTACCGAGTTACGACATGTCTAGACGAATCGTAAGGTAGACATTTCTCCTTCAAATACTACTCTTTTGTATTTATGCACGCAAGTTAAAACAAATTAATGACAACTTGAGTTATATAACTTTTTTTTATTACAATAGTTGAGAATTATTTGAAGGATACAGGCAAAGCACCTTTGATCGTTTTTGTGTCAAAAAATTTTGAGTTAATGAAGACTAAATGTTGTCATATTACACTTACTCATAATATTCGTACAATAATAACAATAGCAAAGTAATTTATATCGCGTAGATTAATTCCTCGTGGAATCATAAACTAGTACTATATTTAATCAAAACGTTAAGTTTATGATTCCAATAACAGTTACTTTAAGTTTGGAGAGAAAAAATAAACACTTGCGAAAGAATCAAATTTTCATCCCAATTAACTTGTTTTGTTTTAGTGACAATTAAAATTTTGCTGTCTGCATATGTAATGAAGATTGGTGCATTGAATTACTTCTTTGTTACCGTCGTTTTTTCTATAATATTTGGATATCATTTATAAAGGTCTAACGTCATCGTCATTCTTTATCCTATATATTATGTAACAAAAATGCTTCTCAATTGCCGAAAAATTTTCGTACGGCAACATCGTGGTGTCACTGGACGATATAGTTAATTTAAAAATTATCTAAATTAATATCAATCATGATTCTCTATTAAATTGGTTTTCACTATACGACGTTAACTATAGAAAAATTCTACATTAGTTTAATCTGCGATTTTAACAATTGATGCGATGATTATAACAAGTTATCAGCTGTTTCATCGACACGTGAATGTAATAAAAGGGGAGTTATCGCCGACAATCATTTATTTCCTGCAGGTGGTCTTTCAGACATGTAAGTTTTATGCAATTTATTCAAGACAATTATGATGTGACTGGATATTTTTGGTAGATTTGAGAAATTAATTTCGAAAATTTACATCACACAAGATTATTGTGGCTATACATTATGATTGTTTGAATTATTTCTATATATAATTTATTACTTAATGTTTAAATGCTAAAACCGGTTAAGCTAGAAACACACATGAAATGAAGAGAGCGAGAAGTGAGGCAAAGTTCAACAGTAGGAGGAAATTCGTTGAGATAACGTTGACGGCGAGACGCAACAGATTTCCTTATACGTCATTTAATTTTGTTACGTATATTCGTAACATTTAGAAAGTGTTATGAACTTTATCACCTATTGTTAATATTAATCATTTGAGAATTTCGTTTAGTGTTACGAAATGTTTACAGTAAAGTGGTACAAATTGAATGTTAAGATATTGATTAAATATAAATTTCTCTGATAACAACTTTTTATTTAAAAAAATAATTTACCTATCTTAAAAAAATATATATCTATCTTAAAGAGTATAATATTTATTGTCGACATCTTCTACGTAATATAAATACATTTTCTAAGTACTACTAATTTTACATAATCGCTAGCAAGTTATTGTTGACTTGTCACAGTACTCAAATGTATTTGGAAAGCAACTTTTACTCCAGCAATTACGTAGGTGGTTTATTTGGAACGCCAAGGACAGTATTTTTCGATAGAATATAATTTTCTTGATATATTGCCGTACGCTCTTTTGATTTTGAACCTGAGAATGGAAAACGAGTACGAATGATAAACTGGCTATTGTTAGTTGATAAACTAAGCACATAATTCTTTCTAAATTCTTAATAAATGTAGGGGGTATTATGCACAATGATGGCTCCGATGTATTGTATATTTTATTCGTATATGCAACAAATTGTTACAATGGATGATGTGGTCTATAATATAATTAGTAAAGTGTTGTATGTGTCATGGTAGGGGAGCACGTTAAGGTCGTTATTACGACTACTTGCGTAATGTTCCGTTTTGTTATAGTATTTCCATTTAGGGTGTTCCGTTCACTAAGATATACTATATCCCTTATGTTTACCGTTATCTATTGTTCCTTATTTGTGAACATGTAAGTGTTTAGGTTTTTTAATGTTCTCTGTTCACTTAACCTATATTTAAAAATGTGCTTGGCAATTATGTATCCTAAATAGCGGTTATCGAAATAGTAAACTGGTAAAAATGTTTTGTTAAAAACAAATTTATAACGGAATTAATTGATGTGTTAAGGCTTGAGTAAAGATATGTTTGACCCATAAAAAACCCATATTTACGCGGTGTATTATTTTAAAACATAATATAGCTATTACAAAAGAACCGGACAATAACGCGGAAAGCGATGAGAATGTACGTGACAATAAATTAATTAGCATTGTACAGCGTTCCGGATCTGTCCCTTAGTATGGTGCTCCCTCGGGTTAGGTGGTCTTCCACGTTTGGAGAGGGAAGTGCCTTTTTAAGTACTAAAAGGATACGACGCGTATTATATTCTTTCATAACCACTAGACTACCTTTGTATATATGCATGAGTGAAGCAGTGATAACATTATTTTTACTTAAGTAATTATTTTTATATTTCACGTTATTTTATAGTATAGATAGTATTTTCATTGTATGTTTTGTTAGTTCTAATTTACACTATTGAATTAGGTGGAATACGTCGCAACAATTTTTTTTTTAATTCTTTACTACTAGTAAATAAGGCTTAAGATATTAGATTCAGTCTGATGCTAAAGGTTGCTATTAAGAACTAGAGGTAAAATGTAGTTGCTTAAGTAAATTATTCTTGCGGGTTACACGGAGGATTGATTGGAGAAATGTTGATGGAATACCTTGTTCACGTTATACCTTAGTGCTTATTATAATGTAAAATTAATAGCAAAGCTAAATGTTTCCATTCGGTTTCATGAACGCGTCATAATAGCAACGTCGTCGGAGCCTTTTGATCCGGTCGTCCAATATGCGTAATTGTAGGTTTAGCCTGTACGATGCAAGAGAGGCGTAAGTAAACGGAGAAAGCGGATAACGAAGATAACGTAATGAAACTATTTAACCAATTTTTTTACGTCATTTTGAGTATAATTGTATGATCATCTATTCTATCAATAATGGACTAACACTACCTCAATTTAATAAGATGCTTAGTGAACATGAGGCTATATGTGCAGAAGCGTGCTTGCGCACAACACAGTGATGCTGTTATGGCGATAGTTTAAGGTTGTGAGTATTAGTAAGTCAGTTCGAATCATTCTAACTTCATTATTTATGTGACCTTGGAATCGAAACCAAGGATCTTCATGATAAAAGACAAAAGGTAAACCTCTGCTCCGCGTAGACAATTTCAGTTCGTCTCTCATTAATTTTTATTCCTTTATATAAAAAAAAAATTGTCTATACCGGTACCTCTTTTCGGATAGGATGTTTATTTGGTGATAAGTACAATGCCTGCTCTTTATAATTTTGATTTAATATGAGTTATTACTTAAAAAAAGCGTTACAGTTTAATTTCCGAATGTGACGTTATGATCTTTCTCATTTCATTCATGTTAAATAATAATTTAGGCATTTAAAAATACTTTCATATATTTCTCTTAGCATACCTACCAGAAATTTAGTTTTTATAAGGGTGCATTTCAATTTAATTATTAAGGCACAATCTCGAAAATGTCGTAGAGAATACCCTTTTGTAACAAATTAAAGGAACTCTTGCGCATCGTAAACCACACTGTGATAGCGCTTGTTTTAAAAGCAAGTGTTTATAATGAATAGGTATTACGTTCAGTTGGTTGCTTGTATTTTTTCCATAACAAACTATCTTGATGTCTTATTATGAGCAAGCTACGTTATTTATTCGTGAAACAAATTCAGGATAACGAATTTTAACACTATTCTTTTCTTACGTTTTTTAACAGTTATTAATGTAATAAATTCACCTATAAAGTATGACGAAGTAAAATATTTCCACGACGTTTAAAAACAGTAAAGCTGTATTGTCATCCTAAAAAAATTAAGTGTTCTTTTGAATGTTTTTTTTTTGTTGTAAATGTTTACATATTTATTGATAAACTTCAACACAATGGTGTTCGAGCCGATCCAATAAAAAGCAGTGATCGATTGAGTGCCATACATCCGTTCTTAAACGAAACGGGCGAGCATTATGAATATTAAAAAGACCATAGTTTTTTAATCGTCTAGGGCGTTAAGAATTTCGTTTATAAATTACCAACAGATTGAGGTAGCGTGTTATTAGTGTCGCCGGTAGATTTTTTTTTAAAAATGATCTTTATGTTCTATCGAAATTGTTTATAAGAAACACATTTCTTTGCTTGGTAAAACTATCTATGTCACAGAGCAACTTGACATAGCGTGTACAATAATTACACGTACTTTATTAGCATACGGTATCATTAAATTGGATTTTTATCACTTATCAGTTTAACTAAATGCATAATCGACAGATACATCGTAAAAGAGACCATTGTGCAGTTAACATTTTTAGATTAAAAACACTCTTGTATGTTGGTGCAGATCGATTATAAAAATCATGCAATATTTGTATATTGATTTGTGAATTACAAACATAAACCTGCTAAATTCTTTACGAAAAGCTATTTTTTGCCGCTGAAAAAAATTTCGTATTTAAATTCTAAGCTATATGTGTTTTATGACTATTTGTATATATTTCTCTCATTTGCGATCTCAAGTGGTGTAAACAAGTTATTCCGATCCGAGCGTCCGCCGCGTAACAGATGGTACACGCACCACACGCCAGGACTGAACCGTTGACTAGATCGAAAACATTTTACGATTATTAAACCTTACAATTGACAACCGGGAAGGCATTCTTGTCGTTCCCATATTTTTATAGCGTGTAAACCCGTCGGCGCTTTTTTATATCATCTCTTTTAAGTGACATAAATTCTAATACAAAGTCCATTTGTGTATCTCGGACGTCTTAAAAGGTATAGGGATAATCGTTTTTCTGCTTTTTACAAGGAACTCATTTCAATTATCGGGCGATTTGATGGGTATAAAACGCAATGGTATGTGTCTCGAAAACGGCGCCCAACCGCGGCCAGTAGGACGCCCTGCGTTTTTGTTCCTTTTTCAAATTTTTTGGGACGCTAATTTAATTATAGAACCTCATACTTCTTAATGTATTACGCATCTGTCCACCGTATTCTAAATTTATTTACTAACGGTATTTTAATAATTCCCTTCGGTGTAATTTGTTTATGTACACTTTAAAATTCGTATAGACTTTAATGTGACTTTCGACAAGTTTGTGTAATAAAAACGAAGACAGGAATTTTTATTATTGTTATTAATTTCGAAAGTGACGGTGAGCGCTAATTAATATAAATTCAGTAATTTTTAATTAGAGAGCAACTCTAATAGTTATATTTTTCTTTAACTATCATTATCATGATGTTCCATCTGTACATGAACTTAAAATATTTCAACTCGGTGAAGGTGTATCAGTGATCGTTGATTTCACGCGGGTTTTGTGAGATTAATTATGAATGAGTTACAAAAGGACTGTTGTATTCGTCAAAGCAAAACTTTGAAGTGAAAAGTCGTATTATATTACTTTATTACTTAAAAACGTACATGTCTAAGTCAGTTAATACTTTCTACTTAATTTATTAAACTGTTTTAATATTGGACCTTTGGGATTAATGAATACAAACCAAGTGTAATTCAACTCCAGGACTAATAAACCGTAACTTTTTTATTTGTCATTTAATTATAGATAAATCGCTTACAGATTTCCTGAGATAATTACCAGGTATTTAATCTGTATTAAAATATATATAGATGTAATAGCTTATAAGACATAAGAACGATTGTGTTTGTCATGTCTATATTTTTTAATCTCATGGAATCGGTCCTTGAGTATCTCAGAGAGCTGTGACAAGAAGAGAATAATTCGAACCGGCTAGTGTCACTGATACAAAGCTCGAAACAAACGCATAAAGTCTTTGTTTTTATTTTTTTTACAGCTTAGAAGGCAATGGAATTTTTAAACAGGACACGCTGGATACCGTTAGGGGAAATTATAAAATTAATAGCTTTTTTCTATTAAGACTTTTACTTAAAGACATTTTATGAATTAGTTGTAATGCGGTAGAGATATTGACTTTCAATGTTTTATTTAGATGGAGGTAAATTTGTGTAAAGGACTTTAGTAGTTTCGAATGCCATTAAAAGATTGTATTGAAATTAAAGTGTCAAATATTTATAGTCGCCTAATGTTAGATGACTCTGCAGCCTACAAACGTTTACGTTATATTTTATTAAAGGTATTTGTTGTTATGTTGACTATGTTTCTTTAATTTTGTTCAACGTATAACCATATTTTTTGGAAATTCTGAATAGTTAAATTTTATCTCTTATAAATGCACTATAATATTTAATATTAAATAAAATTGAAAAATTTTGATTCAAAATGAATTTTTTTTTAGTCATGTTAATGATATGCATATTTACTTTTGACTTTATATTCGGTACGAGTTAATGAAATTTATTTTGGTTTTTTAAAATTTTTAATAAACAATTTTTACAATTGGTATCCTATAAGTAAATGTCCATAACAGATATATTTATATTCTGCCAAATGTGTTCCAGGTCCTATTGATGTAATATGTTGCAAATTATATATATTTAATGGAGTCACGTTTGCAGCACAATAAAATATCTCCTAATTTAAATATTGGTGCTATTAAAGGATTTTACAAAACTGAAATTTTAGTATGAATACATTCGTATAAAAGATTTACCATACACGTTTGACTGATGAAATGATCAAAAGGACAAGCTGTATAGAAACACTTTTTTTGTATTTTTATCTTCAGTTCGCCTGTTCGTTTAAACATCTTAGCATTTCAACAGCCTAATAATATCTAAGGAATGTGAAAAGCTCAATATATCACTTGCACACTTTATATCAAATTAAAGCCTTCAACTGTTCAACTATATGCCAGTAAAAGATAGATGGGGCCTACTTATATTATAACAAGGTAGCTAAAGCGATTCATCAAGGCCTTGTCAATTATTATTCTGGTAGCGGACGCGGTCATCTCGTTCGAGAATGTTCGCTTTAATTAAAATTTATTTGACACAAAGCAAAAGGTGGTCCTGTTATTGAACGTTAGAATCTGTTCACGAATCGGGAACCTTTATGACTTCCGTAGTGTCATATGAAAATAAATATGTATATCTTCAATTGAGGATTCTTCAAAAAATAACAACGTATAAAATAACATATAAAATGCAAGGGGATAACGAAGTGTTCACCGTATGTGCTACCGTATGGATTGGTTAGTAATTACTTGTTTTTACGTATCGGTACATTTCTATTAATAGTCTTCGGATTTACTTACAGTCCAATAGCGGTATTTTAACAGATCTCAAAAGATTTTTGTTTTATATTCGAATAAATCATTAGATCCCGCCTTTGCCTATCAATTAACCTCAATTACTTATAATTAACGCCCCCATTCTACACGTATCGAATAAACGAGACTCTTTCATAAGTAACGTAGCGTAATGTATAGCATTAGACTAGTTCCGCTATCGATAAATTGTTGCACGAATTAAAAGGATTATGATTACAGAGAAATTAAGCGAAATTTATGCTCATTTTTATGTTTCCAACATATTTATAGACTTATATTAATGATACGGTTTGTTAATTTAGATCAACAGGCGTGTAATTACTTTGTTCGTACATTAAATCGATTTTCTTGCTTCATTCACTTGATTTAAATGTTCCTGTGACTGACGTTTAAAAATAGTAATACATTTCTCATTTGGATAAGAAAAAAACAGTAAGTGTTTAAACAATTTTATAAATAATATTAATAAATGTTGGATTAAATGTAAAGGTCTGTGATGTAATTATACTTGGGTGGTCCAATATTTTTACTTTATTTGTTATATAACACAGTTTTCTTGTTTGTACAAATAAATATTTCTGTGGCTGAAAATTCGCGTCCCAGATATTACGTTGTACAACTGGGCTACGTTGCTATCGTGTAAAGAATGCTGATCAAATATTCAAAACATTCCAACAGACAGGAAAGTCTGCATAGGCCCGCTTGACACGAGTTTTAATAAAATCTTCGTCGCCATTCAGGCGGGCGTTTATTTGCGCAACGTTTCTATTTTCATTATTAATTAAATTTAAATGGCGTATAATTAATTTCCCTTTGCTCACACGTTATTACCATATTGATGGTGCTACTTTACCCACCTTTATTTCGAGGCCCTGACCCGTTTCCAGGGCTCGAGTTTCCACTCTATCTGCACACTCGATCTAAGCTAGGCTGTATACGTGCCGACGCTTAAGCTTTATGTAACACCTCCAAGTTCAGGTCGATCGATATTGTTTTCGATTGTTTGAACTTTTCCGCCGGTAGGTTGACATGATTTATTTATTTTCTATTTGCGTATCAACTGTACAAATATATTTTATTGTTTGTTAATCACATCAAATTAACTAATCGTGACGAAATAGCACCAACCATTTGATACAGAATATATTAGAAATAGGCCATTTATTCGGAATTCCGTAGATTCTTGTACAATTTTTAAATTTAATTTTATGGACTTATTCGTAGTCACTGTTTCTGCTGAAAACATTTGCCCAAAAAAAACAATAATTATTTTAACGTTAAACGTTTATGTAATTCCGAGCGAAGTCAGTTTTTGTTTTAAATACCTTCTCTATTTGAAATGGAAAAAAGATATAATGATAGCAAATTTAAATGTAAGTGCTTCCTAGTACGGGGCTTGCTTCTGCCGTCTAAAATAAAATTAATAAGGGCACTAAGTTAACGTGATCAACATCTTAAACTGCTGTATGTTCAGAAAATAGCTATTATATATTTCAACAAGATAGTTTTATACATAAATAAATATGTTTTTAGTTCGTAGGTTTTGAACCTATTTTGAAAATTTAAATACACCGCCAATTCTAATTTTTAATTATATTTAAACAATTTTACTAATTGTATCAGCCCTGTAAAAGTGTGAGTAAATGTATAATATACATTTGCATTATTATACACCATTAATTATAAATATAAAATTATATAAATTTCTGTCGTTTAACAGTTTTGATACATTATTCCATTTATTCCACAGGGTTTAAGAGAAGGCATTTGAAAGACAATTTGCATCAAAATTAGATATTATTGGAATTTTGTAGGCTCTTTCATTTTAACAGATCGCGAATATCAGTCATCTGAGCTTATTTTCAAAATAAAAAATTATATAGACCTGTCTTTTTACACATTTTTTAGAGTTACTGCATCTATGTAACTATGGTCTTCATTGTTTAGAAGGACATTTAGTGTCATTGTAAGACAAATTTGAGGCTACATTTAATATTAGGCAGAACAGTGATTGAAACTACATCATAAGAATATTAACTAACGTTTTCCTTATTAAACTAGAATGTGAATTCTATGTAAATGTTAAAACCAATAAAACATTTGTCATTTAAAAAAGCAGCGTGGAGTACAAGGCGCAGATTGCTTAAGTAATTGTCAGCCGCAATAACTAAATGTCTGCAGTATCGTAAACGACGCGGAAAGAAAAAGAATAAACGGAGATTTTCGCATCTTACTCCGACCGGTGCGGCTAGCGAGCAATTAGTGCTGTGGATATATTTCCAGATATAACATTCAGATTTTGTTTATTCAAGTAGATTCATTACAGTGGTAAATATAAAAAATGTAATATTATTTCAATTTGAATGACAGATGGATGGACGCAATTTCATAAAATTCAATCGTATAACATATAGCCGCCCGCTTCTGTATGTTAATGTTGACAAAAATGAAAGAGACGACGAGATTCAAAATAAAACGGCATCGAAAAAGTATAAACTTCTTTTGAATGCCTTAACAATAAATAATATCACTTCAATTCTGAACAGTCAAGTAATTTGTAAGCAACATGTGCTCGATGGGCAAGTGCATTGATAACATTAATAAAATATTGGATTTACGACTTTCAAGGCCACAATTAAAACAGCGATTGCGGTCTGGACAGTTTTCAACACGGCAATATATAACCAAAGAGATGTTATCGGGACGCTATAATCCTTTTATCTGATCCGTTTGCAGAACTTCATGGTATTTAAACGCACTTTAATAAATTATTCGTATAAAATTGATTATTTTTACTTTACTTAATAGCAATTAATACACTGGTAAACTCTTGCAAGTACAATAATTGATTAATACTAAAGAGTAAAGAAATATTCACGTAAATTTTTAGGGTTCTGTACCCAAAGGGTGACAAGTGGAACCTTATTGCTAAGCCTCCGCGATCTCTCTGTCTGTCTGTCAGCTCTATCTCTATTATGGTAATAGGTACAAAACTTTCACAGTTTCTGTATTTCTAATGCCGCTACAACATCAAATAATCAAATATAATCAAATTATAATAAACGTGATTCTATTGCAGGTTTTTGAAACCTTTATATCACTTCGACCTATACAGATTAGTATCTCGACTCGAAAGTAGTCTCAGGAGTATAACTTGCACTTGGCTATTTTTTATACAGACAAAAGTGCTCGACCGTATAAAATGAAAATTCACGTGCGACGTAATAATCAGACAAACGTATTAGAAAAACTATAAAAGAAGAAGTAACGTTAAGGCAATCAGTTCCTTATTTTTATTTTATTTAATTGGGAAAACTCGCGTGACTATGCATTTTAAAGTATCTTCTTAAGTTTTAAATAAGTTTAACTTTGAGTTGACTTATATTTTGAATAATAATCCTTCTTTATTTAAAGTCATATTATTTCAACACAGCGTGATCTGATAAAGACGAGTGACGACGACGAGTCAAAGTTGGAATCAAATTAATGGCGAAGACACTGTGATAAATCATACGACACGCCTCATGGCAGCCTCCGAGTAAGCTGCGTATTATGCAATATGGAGTCAAAACTTCTTTGAAATTATCGTTATCTGCCTTTCAAAAAATGTAACATAAATTTTTATCACATTGTCCCAATTAAACTTGTTTTATGTGTCCTGTGTTTGAATAAAAAATATAATAAATTTAAATTATCGGTTATTCTAAATGATGCCAGTGTTTTTTTTTTGCAAAAATATTTTTATCTCAAGTTTATCATCGAGTAATTTTTGATTTCTACCTAATATGTTCGGCTTACCGTGTAAAGGATTATTGACAGATGTCAGTGTGTGATGAGTTGATAATGACCTGATCAGTTTCACCCCAATATTACTACCAGGTAATCATTATTCAAAATCGTGTTAAGATTAAAAGCATATTAGTATCGCGCTGGGCGACTGACAACTCCAAAATGAGAAAGCTTTAATAAAGCGGGTTTCTTTATATATAGTTGCGATTCACGTAACATTGTTGTTTTGTTATATCCACATAGTTCATATATTTGTATTAATTTAAAGAATCCATATGATTATTATGGTTCCTGTCCATTACTCATGTAATTTAATTGTCATATTACGATTTTAGCGATCCAATTATTGATGCAATTAAAACATATAGTATGTATGAATGTTCAAAATTACGTTTGCTTTAATGTCAGGAACAAATAAAAATGTTTTTAGAGATATAGTAAAAACAATAGTAAAGTTTTTATAAAATTATTACTTAATTAATTAGTCGTACGGCTCTCTGTTAAAATACATATTACTTGAAAGATTTTTTATTTCTTAATATAATTTCAGAAAACAAAAACCTTTTATAATTTCGTAAAAGCAATTGAGTTTTTGTAAAAAACAAAACCCATAAATGAATACGTGTGTAAGTGATGCCCATTAGAAGACTCTGACAATGTTTGAAACAACACAACATGTTCACTAACAAAGCATCGATTCAAAGTCAATAGTCGGAGAACGTGAAACGAATAATGCGGAAGTGAGCAATCAATATCAAAATCAATCTGTAGTAATGATCGTGCGTCAAACAAATGATTATGAAACTAATATTAAGCCGACCGATGAGTACGAGCGCAGAACACCGGTGAGCAGTCACGATTTGACAGACAACACTCATTAGCATTGTTTGTTTTATTTCGAAGCATGCTATTACTACTATTGATGTTCCCATCTTTGAACTTAACGAACGCGAATGGCGATCGTAAAATCTATGGGATTTGCTTACAGCGGTTATAATAAAAGAAAAAGTTCAACAAAAATTGGTGTAGCAGATAAAGATACCTAATAGTAGGTCTTCAGTACCGTCTCAAGCAATAGCTTTGGAAATTAATCTTTACTTAAGTTTTAAAATGATGTAATTGCAATAATTTTATATAAATCTTAAACTTGCGGTATGTATCTTGCTGTAGACCACCCAGGTAGTCAGGACAATTCACGTCTATAATAATCTAAATTTTATTTAACTTCCGTACTATTTGTAAAATGTATCTAAATATTCTTAAAATTTATGTTGTCAACAAAATGTTAATATTATGAAAATAAAAAAAAATATTTTCATAATGTAAATAGTTTAATAACCAGTTCATATAAACATTTTACCTAGACTACAAATTGTTGTATCTTTTCAAGCTCTACTACCTTCCTAGTTAACCAAAGGAACATTAGTTGAAGCCATAAAAAATATAATTTATTATATTTGTAGATTGAATTAGACAGACAATCCTTTTACAACAATTGTCTATGAGTGATTACAGACAATTCAATAAGGAATATAATTTCAAAACAAGAAAAACAGTTGTGTGGTCGGAATTGTTGGAAATCTTTAGTATCGTTTTCTTTGATGTTTATGAATGTACGTGACTAACATTACACTCCCGGCAATGTCCGTGGCATAAATGCTTGACAATAGAGACTTGTCCATTCGAATGTACAGCTTGAATGTTCTCGCACCCATTAACGAGCGTGTATTAAGGCCTGTTAATTGGTGCCGCGAATTAGCACCGCCCTCGCAAATCTTCGTTTTTATGTCTTAATTTTTAAACTTTAGGACCTTTTGAAAAGCTATTTCGGCCATGTTTCGCAGAGTTGGCGCCATTATGTTTCGACTAAGGACCAATTTGTTTTTCAAACCGGCGTTATGGATTGGATACTTATTTTTAGTAAGTACGAGAAACAAGTTCGACTTTAAGATGGATATTCCTACTCTTATTGTAGCTTTCGAGAGGAAACTACAAATTCATACATTAAGGATTAGACAAAAGTTTTTTAATTATAAATAATACGTAGAGTGAGCGATACGTGCTTTTATTTATTAAGTTTATATTTTATAGAATGCTGCCTTAACGATTGTCGAAATTTCAGGATTATTGTTGTTCATGACAAATCCAGTGGTGAAACACGTGATAATAGTTAAAAAATCACTATGGTTGTAGTTAATTCTCGCCGTCGGAACTGCGGTAGTATGCGAATGCGTTCCCGTAGTTTCGACTAATGACGAAGAAAATAATTTTGTGCAGTTTTAGCCGGTAAGAGTCCGGCATAACTCTTCTGTTGCCCCTGCAGCGGAGAAGTATCTGTAATGTAGGATTTCCCCACGAATAAAAAATAGTCGTAGTTAATTCTTGTAACTATAATATTTTCGGAATATCTTTTTTTTTGTTAAAGATTTATTCCTTTCAATACATGTTTAAAAATGTGTAAACCGTAGTCGTGAAATGTATAGAAACATTGTTATTATGGGTACGCGATGAAATTCATAAAAACCGTTATGAATTGATAAAAACATTATATAAACCAGTTACGTCTTTGGCGTTTACAATTCCGTTATCATTGCTTAATACACCATGCAACATATACGATTATGTACATAGAATCATAAACCTTTGGTACTAGCTTCATAAAACTCCATAGTTCAGCAAGCAAAAAAGTAATAAAATACTTGTACATATTTCGCATTTTAATTAACAAACCATGTGAAAACTTGCCACATTATTGCAACATATTGCTTTCATAACTCAACTAGTTGGAATAATAGTAAAAGCTCTAATGATACAGTCTATAAAAATTGAATCTCTTATCAGAACGAAATCTTAATCGACATCGCAATAAAATCATAAAACAATCTTAATTATTACATTTTGCATAAAACGTGTTGAAAATAAATTATTAAAGATGATTGTGGGCATAGTGAAATGACGTGGGAGGGAAGCTCGCACCGTGCGTTCGCGCAACAAAATGTCACTTGGCAACTTGTTTAACAATATTTATTCAATAGCATACCGTCTTGAATACCTGAACACTTGAAACACTTGTGTAGGAAAATGTTATTACATTTACATTTCACGTAGTCATCCTACCTTAAGATAAAACGGAGGGCGGCGAACATCTGAACTCCAAAACTCTATCTCCAATTGCAATTGTCACGGTAATCAATGAACGTAATAAAATTCGTGATAAATTATGAAAGGGCAAAAGGCGGCTTCACAAAGAAGATGAGATGGCGCAAATTGAGGCAAAAACATGAAAGCTTGATACAGTTAAAGTGTGATTGATTGCTGTTGTTTGTCACACGGTTGTCATGAACGTGAGGTTTAATTGAATTGAATAACAAAGTTGCTGCTATTGGTTATGTTTTAACATTCCCTTGTTGAATGGGATAGAGTCGAAATTGTAAGAAACGAATATTCTTCGAATGCATCAAAATGTTGTATCGGGCGCGCGCTGACGTCGGAAGTCACAGAAAGGCGAGTTCAGTGGCGGGATTCCATCTGATCATTAATTTGCCGTACATCAGCCGCACAAAGTTGTAGCGCGATATGCAAAACAATCGAGATACAGCGAGGAGCGGTTTGAGGACAGTTAAAATAAAGACATTCCTACACCTGGACGTATCAAATAATTATAGCGTCGTTATTGTTTATTTTATTTCTTTAATGCAAGAGTTCTGTCACAATTTCTAAAAAAATTCTGATGGACGTAACCATTTTAATAATAGGATGAACTAGCAACATGTCATAAAGGAGATATGTTTTTTATTGTAATAAATTCAAGTGAATCAAGGAACAGTCTTTTTAAAAACAACGGAAATCAAGGAATAAGTAATGCCTCGTGTTCACGTAGTTAGTGATTTCGACATAATTGAGATATGATGAGGGTTTATTTCAGGTGGCCCACAATAAGTTAACACGCTGCTTCATATTGGGAGAAACAGACACTGCAGTAGTTACACGGTTTTAAAGATTCTAAAAATTTTGGTTTATTTCATATAATCACAAACGTTTATTATGGGACAGTTATTTTATTATAATTTGTAAAATATTTCAATAAAAGCACATAATGCCTGTTAAATTAAAAACTAATATATGTAATTAATTGCGAGCTCGTTGTGCCTCCGGCTTGCTCCCAATCCGCGGCAATGCTCAAAGCTCTAACCGGTGCGATATCGCCAGCGATATGGCGCCATGCTCCGTCAATACCTACAAACTACGCATCTTGTACTTTGTGAATCACATGCCGATACGGTTCCAATTCACCTCTATCTATTGCTTTTCACTGCAATTTATGTCGTCTGTTTAATACTTTTGAGTATTGTTTATTCTTCAAACATATTTTCATACTTTATATTAACATAGATTTTGAGAAATATCGTTCAATTCCCTTACTTAAGTAAATGAATCCTTTCTTATTTTATGCTGTACTTTTTGTATAGTTTCCTTTTATTAGGAAAGAAATTGTTGAATGATAATTAAACTTGGCAATGTACATAAAAGGTAAGTATGTATATATTAAAGAAGGCATTTCATACAGGTCTGTTTTTATTTGTATGCTAGGGATGAGTTTAATTTATTAAGTGATATTTATAAGGTTCATAGTGCGAACGATCAAATTAGTATTCACAGCAAATAATCCACTATTTTTATCGGCATTAAATCGACACTAGTGTTATGGGCATACCAAGTTCTGGCGGTCGGGGATTCTGTGAATACAAATGAGATAATTCAGGTTGTAAATTTCAAAGTTTTGATTAGGAAACTGTAATGGATGAGTACACAGTTTTACTAATGATATCTTACTTTTAAGGTTTTAGTTCTTTAAATGTTTCAAGATCATTTAGTTAGCAAGGGGTTATAACTGGGAGATAACCCTAAGCAGTTGTTAATATTGCTTTTAATTATTATGTTAATTTTAACTTCATTTGATAAGTGTAAATTATAAAAAAAAATACTTTGTGTTTTAACTTTCTGAGCGAATTAATTTCTGAGTTTTAATTATTTTACCTGCTAGAGTATTCTGCTTTTCTATTTGCATACAAAACATTGACTTTAAAAATATCTATAAGAATTTAAGACTACGAAGAAAAAAACTATAGTGTTGCGATTTGCGTAAAAATTTAATTGTTAAAATTTTATTTTAAGTACATTTAATAAGACACGACTATTACTAAAATAATAATTACATGAAAAATTACATTTCATAATATTTTCAAATATACCAATAACATTTTTTATAAAGACAATAAATATTTGAAAGTCTTTTGACAACACATTCTTTTCTAATACTACTTAATAAATAACATCTATTTTAGAGACTTTAATAGTTTCCGTTTTAAATTGAGCTGTATTTCATTTTTTTCCACCTACACAGTGTTACAAATAGACAAAATTTATGCCAAGACAATGTATCATTGATTAAATATATGCCGATGGTTTTGCTTCGTTATTGATTATTTGTCTATAAAACCGAATGGGTTCGAATCGATTACAATATAATAAATATTAATGTTTTTGTATTGTACAGCGTACCTACTGCTCCTAAATTCACAGAAGCTTTTGGTGAAATACAATGTTTGAATTCTGTTCACGTAAATTAAACGAGGAATGTTATAAAATCGCTATAATTGACTTCAACGACACAGCCTATTGATTGTAAATATATAAATTTGCATCTTATTTAGAAGCTGCGGACTTATTTACTTAATACTTTTGGGTCACGAGCTCACGTATTTGATATTGTAGCCAGGGTGGGCTCCATTTTATTTGCATGGTATGTTCAAACGAAAATGTTCAATAAGCTAGACGTTTCATTCAATTTAGCCATAAAATTTTCCATTTGGGCGTATATTGCTGCTCGGCGTATACTATAAGCAAATAAATACCACATTTTGAATTATAATTTCTATATATCTAAGAAGCGTTACTGAAGTAGACGTATCGCAAAGGCAAAGAATGTTATGACGTGTTGCGATGAAAGATCGAGGCATGAAAAATAATACAAAGATACGCATCGTCCATGCATGTATATTACCAATTTTCATGTATGAGTTTGAAACATGGATTTCAAACATGGATGGTTTAAACAAGAAAAAAGCTAACAATAGGTGCATTTAAGTTGTGGTAAAGGCGGATGTTAAGAATATGGACAGCAAAGCGCACAAACATATCGAACCTGTCACAGCTTGGAATCGCTGTTCGACTTTCGTTCATATATTATCAACGAATGATAACATATTTTGGTCATGTCAGGAAGCGCAAGGTCCTGTTTAACCACATAGAGTAACGATTTCCATCGAAGAACAGACCAAGTGTAGTAGTGAAAGGCAAATGTGTGGTTGTGATTAAATATCGGCATTAAGATATGGAAATAAAGCTTGCTTGATGTTTAATGAAAATAATACGCACAACAAATATGTTTTTATTTCTTAAGTAAAGGGCATGGAAGTGATTGTTTTTCCTGGAATTTTGTATTAAGATTAAGAAATACAATAAAAAACTGCAACATTTGTAAATGATAAAATAAAATATCCAGTAACAAAATAAAAAATCTTAAGGTTGAAATGTTGCCAGGAGTATCCTGATCTCTCGCTAAATTTTGTTTTTTTTTTTCACTACTGAAAAAGAAATAAAGTTCTTAAAATACATGTATTTATGGAGAAAAATTAAGACAAGCCATTATTTAAGATTAGTTTAAATGTTTTATGTTAAGAATTGTAATAATTATAACTTGTTTGACTCTATCAGCGATCCATTTCATAACATTAACTGTAAATAACTGCTTCTTTTTCGTCACTCAAAAAAGTTGACAAAACATCGAGATTACTTTTTAAAAACCAGTTTTAAATGTTTGACAATTTTAACATTTACATAAATAGTCAATAAATTAATTTTTAGATAAATGATTATTACCTTTTTTTATCGCTTAAAATTAGTTTAAAATCAGTGATAATTTGCAATATGTCTTCATATAATTAATTACTTCACAGTTTTGGCACGATCGGATTAATTTAGTTTTTAAAAATTCTGAAAATGTTATTCTATGAAATTTTATTTATTTGTCCTAGTTTTTTTTTATAAATATATTTGAATCTCAAAACATTTCCTTTCCACGTATTCTTATTTACATTTATACTAAAATTTCACGAATGTTCCTTGCAGTGTTAACTTAAGTGATTAAAATAAACCTGTTACTGTATTACAATATAGACATTAATATCAATGAGAATGAAGATAACATATTTTTAAACTAAGCTAAGACACTATATTTATTATAGTTTTTAAGGCTTTAATGGCCGAAAATACATTCATAGCATAACGTTTTCCCATGGAGATATGACATGAAAAATACGGAAGTATTAACGGCGCTGCTAATTTATTATTATTAGTTTTTAATACGTCACTTTTATTTTATTAAGCCGTTAACAATATTTAATAGCCACGTCAGTTATAAAATAATGAAATGTTTCCTAAGAATATTATTTTGTGTTTTAAATTGCACGATTAAACGTAGTAAATTTAACGAATGCATGATTTTATTGACTTTAGAAAATTTGTTCAACCTGAACACATTCAGTAACACGAATACATTTTGCTCTATCTAAAGAATATTTTTAAAATGTGAACACTTAAGCTGCAATTTGATATATTAGGTACCTTTAAAAACACTATGATTTGTTGCTTCGTAACGCTATTCCTTTACGAAAAACCAAGAAATGTAATAATAATGTCATCCTGAACAAGATTCTTTAAATTAATTTCTAATTTTCATTAGAAGTAACATAAAAATTATCATGCACGACTAGTTTGACACATACGTTCATTGGTACATCTCTGGATGAGAGAAATGAAACTAAGTTGAACATATTGCCCATAGTTCAGTATGAATATTTAAAATATAATGACTTCTTCAACTGTAAATTTAAATTATTGTACACAAGGCAAAATTTGCCTATTTTTCCATCATTTAAAATGGTTTAAGTTTCTTTAATGACTACTAAATAAACACTGACTAAAATATATAAATAGCTTTTACTTACCACAGTATGGCCAGAGTAGAGTCACAAATTTAAAGTTTACAATGGATAAGAGAATAGAGTACACAACATTGGCTTTGAAAACTTTAAGTTAAAAAGGTAATAACACACTAAACAACTTCTGCTACGGGGAGTGAAAAAGTTTTAATATTTTTCGCTTTAATATTGGACTAAGTTTTACTTCATTAAATCTATGAAAGGAGGATCTTTTTGATTCGCAATTTTTTTTGTTCCAATGATAACAAATATGCCAGTTTGAATTTGTAGTTTAAAATTTGTCTTTTGGAAATTAAAATAAGTTTTAATTCTGTAGGTGAGAAGACGGAAAATGTTTATTTTGTACATGTTAACAATTTTTCATGAATTTTTTTTTCAGTTACCTATTCTTATTGTATATTTTTTTAAATATCCGATTATATTCTATTTTAAATATTCGATATCCGGTTGCTAAAATTTTATAATTTGTTAGAAAAATAAATTTATTCCTAAATCGAATTCAACACATAAATATTCAAAATGTTGGATGTTAATAAATGTTTTATTGTTCATGCTAATAAATTGAAAACATTTTAAAGGCTTAATAAAGCTGCGATAATGACAATATTCATTGATTTTATGAAATTAACATTTTTCTTATCTTTATGTGACGATATTTAAAGATTTGTTGACATTTGGAACTTCTTTAATATATATATTCTATTAAATTGATATACATATATGTATCGAAAAGTATTTAAAGCGTCAAGTTTGATACTAAATATTGGAAAATGCAAAGCCAATCTTAATCAGAGTTCTTTTTTATTAGGTTTTTCATATTTTTTATGTTCATTATTTTTGTTTCGTTTTTTTTTATTTTATGTTAATCAATTCGTACTAATATCTAATAGTTATCTTGGAAGATCACACTTATCCCGAAGCCATATGCTAGTTACATCTTGCTTTCATCCTATTTCATCCTGAGCCTTTAACTGCACGTAATTCTAAATATGTACTTTAAAACCAAGCAGTAGTCATTAACTACAATTATAATTATCTATATATGTAATACTAATTACTTACGATAACATACTAACAGGAAAATGTATTAGGATATTCAGTTTTTATCATTGTGACAAATTCCTGAGTTGCTCCAACTCCTCTTTCGTTGTGAATTTGTCATAATTTCTATGAACAGTAAAATAATCAATCAAGATAGCTGGGCTAACCGAGAATTTAATATTAAAATGAATTATAAATTGAAATTCCTTCCTAAGGCTTCGGGTGTTAAGAACTATGACAAATCCAATGCTATCGCTGCTGCCGTATTTATGAGTCACAACTTTCCCCTGCATTTAACTTAAAACTATTATAAGGCTTCGGGATATCATTTGTCAATCCAAAACAGGATGAGCCGATACCGCAGTTTAGCATTGGCCCTGTTGCTTCCGTTTTTACAAATTTTCAAGATAATGAATGCAGTGGTTCCAGTAGCATTTCAATTAACGATAAATGCATATGTGGTACTTTGTTATTTCATTTTGATCTTACGAATAATGCATCCCTAATAAAAAGTTAGTACACGTAGATTAGAAAAAGAGTCTCGAATATATTTTAACATTGCTTTACCGTATGTTTTCAAGAAACCAACTCTATCTAGTTTCTTTTTAGTAGTTATATAATTGTTTTCTTTATTTTACATTTGCTATTTACCGATAAATGTTTTTTCTTTGTACTTGCACTTTTTTGTTGGTAATAATGAAAAATTACAATATGATATACAATCTATTTAACAAAATAAAACAGCGATAATTTCTTTACTTATACTAATATTAAACATATGATTACTTTTAACCTTATTAAAACGGTTTAAAAATTTCTTCTATATTACAAAGTAAAAACTTCACGGTCCAACTGGAACTTCAGTTCTCTACACTCATGAAATTCCAAGCGGTAATTTAAACGGTCCGTTCAAAGTCTAAAGTGCTCGACATTAGTTCGCGTGACGTCAAAAGTGGGTAAGCATTACCGGGGGTTGGGGTCAGTGAATTAATCCAATTCAAATACGAAGCCTCTGCAATGTTATGTTGGTACTCCCCGTTGTTATGTAACCCTGGATTAAAATGTTCATTTACGTAATCATTTATTATGACAGTTCTTTTCACATACTGTATTATTTATTTATATTTTATATAAATAGCTATATTTTCTTTATAGAATTTAGATAGGGGTAATATTCATTAATAGTAAATTTTCATAAATGTTACGTGATATGATACTTGAATAAATAATCACAAGCAATAATACTATGCCCAAAATTA
The DNA here is from genome assembly GCA_018245475.1 of Pharmacophagus antenor. Classification (NCBI taxonomy): domain Eukaryota; kingdom Metazoa; phylum Arthropoda; class Insecta; order Lepidoptera; family Papilionidae; genus Pharmacophagus; species Pharmacophagus antenor. The sequence goes on from DWQX01000686.1 coordinate 33,048, forward strand.
ACAAATTCAATCAATAATTACTAAGTAAAAAATATATATTTTACAGCCACGGGAAGAAAAGAGCCTGAAATTTATTTAAGAAAATTTAATTGATGTTATAGTCTGTATGAAATCTAGAATTAAATAAAATAAACCGTGTTACTAGGTTAACGGTGTAATTCTACGAATCACCGTAACATTGTTATTGATGAACAAATTGTTGTACGGTTTTACAACCGTATTGCGTAATTTTTTTTTTGTTAATATAACAAAAGTAATATTGAAATCATTGACTTTTTTTTTTCAATTTTAATGAATTCAAATTAGGCCGGAATTGTACTACTCTAAACCTCAAAAAGCGTAGTAGATATTAAAATGAATAAGTATTATTCGTAATGTTCATTATAATAAAAATATTTTCGAATTATGAAAAAATAAATATTTATATTATAAATGTTATTAATATTATTTATTTCCAGGTGTTCATGAGTAACAAATTTAATTAGTTTTCAAAGTAATTACAAAGTTACAAAGTAATTTTATAGAACTCGCCTTCACGTTTCTTTAACAACCTTGAAATGCCAGATTTTTCTTTATCATTGGAATTCCGTTATTTTGTTATAGGAAATCAGTACTAATATCGCAAGATATGCTCTGTCCCATTGTTTATTGCATGGATTTATTATATGAATTAAACAGAATGCTGTAAAAAGTTTTAGTTTTACGTTATAATATTGCACGCTACAACATAATTAAGAATAAAAAGAAATCTAAAATACAATTACTGTCTCAACTAATAGGTCCAGCTATAAATATGAACAATTTATACAAATTAAATTTTCATTGTAATCGATTTAGCTGTTTAAAATTATTACAAAAACATTCATAAATAAAAATTAAGGGTGTACGTATATAAAAAGGGTAAAAAATTTGTTTTTTTTTTACATTTTCCATAGAAATTTAAGTAATTAATAATCGAAGGGATCAATGAAAAGTTATCATTGTACACTGGAGTTATTGAAATTGTTTTTATTAATACACCCTCTGAGAGGAGTTTAGATTTAAGAAAGCTAAGCATTTATATACGTTATCTTTTTTAAATCGATAAACATTTCAGTAAACAGAAATATAAGTGTATTCACGAATAAGCCGCACGTTCAGTGGATATCCGCACGCCTACGTTGTAACGGGTAGTTCGACACTTGTTTGCGTATTATAATCACTTAGGTGAGTTTGCGCGTATGTTTGAACTTCTCAAACATCGCGCGAAAGGAATTTCGATGCGTTTACAGATGTGTATTTTCCTAGATTAAATTAACAGTTTACACAGAGCCGATGGTAGGACAGCTTACAAGCGGCTTCGTGTAAGAGAAACAATCGTTCGATTAACTACGTTCACTGTTTGGATATTGTAAGTAAATAAATACTGTTTACGTTATATTCGTTAGTTTAGAATGGTACCGAATTTTAAAAGTTTCAAAGTTTGTGAATGGTAAAAAATTAATGAATAAAATTTATTATGGTGAGATAGAGCTGCAAATAGAAACTATGCCTTAAAATTTTTTAAGAAAAATAGCTATTAAAGTTTAAAGTATCCATTCTATAAAAGTAAAGGATAGATGATTGGGCATAAGTATATTTTTTCATTAATGATTGCTCCAAATATAAATAGACGAGGGTAATGGTATTCTTTAGTCGATGAGGATACTTTTTTTGATGTTATCTTATAGTTATTGTTATGCGCCATTTTGTCATGGGCAAGAAGGCATATATATATATTTTAAATAAGTATCCTTCTTCTTTGGTCGCTATGTATTTTAAAAAATCAATCCTAGCATAGAAATTGCTATTATACGTAGTTTTTTATTAGCGCAAGGTTCACATAATTTTTTTTTGTAGAAATATAACTGTTACTTTTGATCTTATTCTATTAAAATGTTTTCCATACCTTTATATTCCAAAGTGGGTTTAGTACATGTCTCCTATAATTGCCTTGTACATGATACCTTTTTATATTTCCTTGTATTTGTTGCAATTCGTATGCAAATATTTCGCATACATTACTTCTGTGAAGTTGCAACTGGAAATCTGTTCTCATCATGTTACTAACAGTAGTAATAAGGTAAAATTATGATAGATTACATCAGGCGTTTAAATTTCTACAGTCTTGATAAACATCTAATTCCATAAGTTTCCGAGATTTTATGTTTGTTTACCTTTTTCATTTTCTCGACAACAATAATTAAGTTTTATACATTTTACATTTTACAACAAATCAAAGTATTTTATCGCTCGTACATATAAGATTGAGTTTATACCGATCGAAACGTTAAAGTTTTTCCGTTAGTATTGACAGTTGTTTAATAGGACTCTCGAAGCTGTCAAATTCAAGGTTGCATGTTAAATTGTTATACATTTTCTCATGGTTGTAGTGACAGATTATGCAACAGCAATCATATTAATGAATTTGCTGATTGGATAGATTCATGAACACATTGTGGTTTCTGCTAGATATCTCCATGTAATTGTTCTGGCGTGCGGTTGCGCGGTGTCATCCTAATAATCATATTTTCTTCCTTTGATATGTCGAAGCTTGATTACGTCGCCGAATGGCACGTTTTCTTACACAACACACTGCGATTAGCCTATTTGCTGCTTCAACATTAAGTTCTTTCTTAATCAAATTGTTGATGTTTTCATTGAGCATTGAATTGTAGATTAAATCACAACGTTAATACAAACAAAAGTGTCAATGAAATGTGTTTGGCATTATTGCGAAGGTTTCACGTTATTGGAAAAACGTTAGTCATAAAATAAACAAGTTACGATTGTTTGTATATAACACGACCTATACTCTGTACCATAATACGGGAGCACCGTTAGCCTTCCTTTTATTACGAAACGCCCATTTCACTAACAGCAATATTTGCGGAATAATTTTTAAAACAAATTCCGTGACGCATACGAAAATGTTAAGTTGCCAGCGTTCAAATGGCGATCGTGTACACGCATTAATTAGTTAGCTAACGTTTGACAACAAACATTTATAAACAGCCAGGAAAATTCCAGATCACAAGTCCGAAAACGTCGACCACTCAATAAGCCTCTAATGCAAAGAACGTGTAGAAAACGAACATTGTATACTCTCCCAGTATATTGAAAGCGCAAAAAACTGGACTATAACATAATTCACATTTTACAAATTTACAAATAGTTTTTTTTTTATTGAACGATACTTTTTCTGCTTTTATTATACACGTACAAACTTATTACTGTCATCTTATTGTGAAGCTACTCTCCTGAGGTTGTATTAGTATTATGTTTGTATAACCTATAATACTGTAAAATTTAAGTTTTTTGGTTCGGAACACGGAATGAAGGTTTGTTTTTCGAGTCGCGGAAATAAAATTTCATCGTCTTATGTTTTAGAAATGAGGAATGCTTACGATATACCAGCAATATATGTCATTGTGTCTATAAGTAGAACTTCTAAATAAAAATCTCAGTTTCTCAACAATTTTCTACAAGACGAAAAAGGTATATTTAATTTTATTCTCAATGTTAACTGAAAACGGGTTTAAAAAATTAAATAAAAAATCTGGCCTACTTTAAGACGTAAACAAATATGAACGTTGTTTGGAATGTTCTTTTAGCACGCATATCGTGAGCGAGAAGTAGACGGAGCGTGAGACGTAAAAATTTTATATGCATCCCAGCACTTCCACCGGCGACCGTTAATTCATTAAGATATTGTTATTACTTAATAATCTTCGATTAACGAAGGAATTTATTTCTTAATACAGGCAATAATAAACCGTTGCGAGCGGTCTAAGTTTGCAAATGATATCTTAATCTATGATTCATGACCGTGTTACACCATGTTAGAAATATAAATAAACGTATACTTTTTAATATTCCCGTGTCATTGAACTGGTTGAATGTAGTGAACGCGAAATGTGCTAATGCAGTTTGTGAATTTGAAGAAGCCTTTTGTTTAGCACGAGTTGTTTTAGCTTTAGCGCTTTGATCTTATATTTGCGGGATTCAGTTAATGCAGGTAAAGCGATGTATGCTAATTCCTGTATATTATAGTGTGCTACATTCATTGTATATGATTTATAGCACCACGAATCGTATATTCAAAATATTTGATTTATTAATTAATTATTTTAAATGCGTTATATGTATATACATATATATATTCATAAACTGCAATTAGTAAACATTTTGGACAATTCACCTAATAGCTAGTCTTAGGAATTTTTGATTACTATATTCCGATATTATATTATTGTATATTCGGAACATCATCATAGAGTCTATTTAATTATTTTAAATTATCTGTGGAAATCTTACAGATAATGTATCACTACGAAATTATTCTATCTCCACTCTAAACGGCCACATATGTGGACCTTTAAAATGAAGTGTCATTAATAAATAAAAATATGTACAAATTAACATAAAGGCGGACAATGAGTAAAGCATATTCAATCTTTGCTAACGGAAAACGTATAGAAAGGCCGGACGGACTTAAGAATTTTATGGTATATTTGCAGAGTGGTTTTGCAGCGATGCAAAGGCATTCACTTTACAAACAAATGCCTGGCCATAACATGAGATTTGACTTAACTCATCAGTTTAGAAAAAATGTATACATGTTATTTATATATATATATATATA